>JAIEZT010000054.1:1665767-1788667 GCA_019594935.1 Periophthalmus modestus
TGTAAATCAAGATATGAACATTAATAACAGACAAATCAGGTCCTTCTTTCCCTGACATTGCCCTGCTAACGTTAGCAACAGGTTTGACTGAAGCCTTCAACAGCCTCGCTCCTGATTGGCTCTTTGGTTACTATGATACTCGCTGTCGGAATTCCAAATATGGCGTTGGGCTCCAAATAATCCGCTATAACTGCTCCAGCCTCGACCAGCTTCATTTCACTGGACTGGCTGGCGTTTTTTTGTTGTATTGTCCATTTTACAATGAATTTGATGAAACGTTCTCGCAGTTTCCTGATATGTTCTGGTGCAATGACGACCACAAAATGAGACGGTTGTTTCGTTGTAATGTTTATAATTTGGCTTCATTTCTCTGTAAAACCTGGAAGAAGCAGCAAATGAGTTTAGTTTTTTTTTATTTTTTATTTGTATTGATGTGCAAACAAACTGTCATTTAAAACATCAAATGTATACACACTTCTTTTTATATATATATATGTAACAAGAACTAAAACTTAAAAAATAAATAAATAAAAATAAATAAATAATAATAATAATAATCAAATAAATAAATAAATAAATAATAATAATAATAGTACAAAAATAAATAAATTAATTAATCACACAAATCTTGAGTAAATAGATGAATAAGAGCATCAGTGAGTTTGTTTAAATGAGTCCATTGGTGTTTGTAATGCACGTCTGGCAGCTGGTCTATTGTATTTTACTGTATTTTATTAATGCCGTCTTGTATTTTATTAATGGCGCTCGGCATTTTTGTAACAGCGAGACACAATAATAAAATAAATCAAAATCAAATCATGTAGACATCCTGTAAATGCAAATTACTTTACAAAACTATGAATATTTCAGTTAGCGAGACAGTTAAAGTAGTTTTTTTTTGTGTGAAAGAAGTGAAAACAGTTGAAATGGTTAAACTGTATTGATAAACCTGATAAAAGTGCTAATATTTTTTGTGCTTTTTTGTTCTAGTGATCGCACGGTCAGGATTTGGGAAGCGAAAGGCTCACTGGAGGAGGGTCTGTATTAACGACGGCCTTCCCTTCGTCATCGCTCCAATCATCGTGAACCACCTCAACAGAACCAACTCGTGGATTTTTCCTCATGGGACTTGAAGAGTTCTTACTGAAAACTACAGTTACTGAAATCTTGGGACATAATTTCTATGCATTGGCTGGACGTCGTTTGAGCTACTGAGAGGAAATGGCCTTCGTATTCCTCGTCTTAAATGTGTAAACTCTCCGCTAATACAAGTCCTTCCTACTTAAGTGATTTTAAGCTGTGAACCTGTTTAAAGTCTCACTCTGCCGTTTTTTTTTTTTTGTCTCTGGGATTAATAGATCGCGTTCATGACGTCGCCGATGCCGATTTTCGTGGAGGAAAAGGGTCGGTTTGACACGAAAATCCATTTCTGTTGCTTTTTGTTAAAGATTTAAATGAAAAAACAGCGCAAAACATCTGAAATCTGACAGTTTAAAGTCAAAATCTGCCTTAAAAACTGCACCTTCTCCACATGTTCAACTACAGGTCATGAATTACAAGTGAACGCAACCTATTAACGACTTTATGTCACGCTTTTCCACCTTCAAGTCACTCAAAACGCTTTACGTGAAGGAACCACTCACCCATTCACTCACAGGTGGGTTAAGTGTCTTGCCCAAGGACACGACGACAGCATTTATCTGTAGGAGCTGGAATCGCACCATCGCACATCAGTGGATACACGCTCTACCAACTGAGCCACCGTCTTAAACCACAGCGAATCCTGCCAAACAGAAAGGAGCGTTTGAGTTTTGGTATCTTTATTTCTAGCATCTCTCCTCACAATCTGCCTCTACTACTACTTCTACTACTTCTACTACTACTACTACTACTACTACTACTACTACTACTACTACTACTACTACTACTACTACTACTTATACACAATTCAAAATGCTTTACAGAATAAGAAAGACATTCAAATCACAATACTACTACTATGTATAGTCCTACTACTACTACTACAACAACTTTTACTCTTTCTTCTACTACTACTAGACAAGTTTCTTTTCATAGGACAATTCGTACACAGTAATTCAAAGACATATTACTACTGCTACTTCTACTTTTTCTAACACTACTACTACTACTTTTATTTCTCTAGTCTGGTATCTTTTCAAAACTATAACTACTAAATACTACTCCATAAGCAGTTCATCTTGTTGATTTAAATTGTCGTCAGAATACTCTGTTCTGTAGAAGTATTCTGTAGAAGTATTCTGTAGAAGTTTGCAGCCGTACAGTTTTAGTTCATGTTAGCACCAGCTCTGTTCAAAAGTCTCAAAATGTGTGAGTTTCTGGGTCAGAAGTGAAGTACAAACCCAGTGCAGCTCATGATACTTGAATCATCTGCAGGTGTTTTTTGCACAGGGGTCGATACGAGCTCGAGTTTGTTTTTACCTGCTGTAAAACACGAGCTGCTGTTCCTGATCTGACCCGACACGTGTTTGAAATGTTCATGTGTGTTTGGGTCTGACTTTACAAACTTTATACACGTGACTTTTACACATGTTTTTGTTCTCTCCACATCTCAAGACATTATACATAACTACTACTACTACTACTACTACTACTACTACTACTACTACTACTACTTCTACTACTGTACTGATTAGAGAGTCGTATCTAGCCCGAGTAATGTGAATGTTCTACTGAGCACCTTGATTTCTCCACATTTCTATAGAATAAAGTGTGTATATGTGACACTACTGTACTCACGTGTACTGTACTCACGTGTACTGTACTCACGTGTACTGTACTCACGTGTACTGTACTCACGTGTACTGTACTCACGTGTACTGTACGCACGTGTACTGTACGCACGTGTACTGTACTCACATGTATTGTACTGTAGTGTTCTGGCTTTTCCGCAGCATTAACACGTGACTGTCATGTACAAACTATTTATTTCTGTTGTTTAAAGTCGTTTGGTTTGTTTTTTCTTCATATTTGGATGTGGTGATGGACGCAGCGCTGACAGGACGAGTGCCTAAGATAAAGGTGTTAAATGTTAAACTGTCACCTTGTTTATTCAGTCTATATTTGACCCATAAAACTCTATAACTCTGATCAATCCACAGTTTCTAAAAGGCTAATGCTAGCTAGCTAACTGTGTCTCATACTTTGGTGATGGACAGAGCGCTAACAGGACGAGTGCCTAAGGTAAAGGTGTTAAACCTTATTTATCTATAATTGGTCAATAAAACTTTATAACTCTATGATGAACTACAGTTTCTCAGGCTCATGCTAGCTAGCTCGTTGTGTCTCAAAGCTTAAGCTAACTTCTGTTAAAGCATAAAATATAAAATTAAAAACTTATTAAAGTTCAAATTCATTAAAGATTGCCAGATTTTTCAAAGTACTTCAGTTTGTCGTGTTGTTTTAATATTTATTACGCCTCAGAATTAGCACTAGCATTAGCATTAGCAGTGAGGCACAAACATGTCTCTTTCTAAACGCAGAACTGTCTCTGGTGAAGTATTTTATTTGTGTTTAACATGTTGTCCATCATTTTAGACATTTTGACTCTGCAAAAACCTCAGAAATAAAACTGGACAGGAAGTAGTGACGCTAACAGGAAGTAGTGATGCTAACAGGAAGTAGTGATGCTAACAGGAAGTAGTGACGCTAACAGAGAGGTCAAACCAGGTCAAAACATCTGCATTTTCAGTGAAACAGTCAAATCTTTATCATTCTGATCACTTCTCCAGCTCATTATAGGCAGTTTTAAGTTTTGTGAACCAAACCTTTGTGAACGAGAAGCTGCTTTGTGTAACGGCCTATTTATTTCCCCAGTGAAGAGGTGGTGACGGCACTGGACAGAACATGTTTCTCCTCATATTTAAAGAGTGTTTGTCGTTGGATTTTCCTGTGAGTGAAATCGGATCGTTCTTAAATGACTCGTCCGACCTGTGTGTGGGACGACGGTGGTTTTAGGTTTATTTGAATTTTTCTGCTGTTTTTTCTGCTGTTGTTTTTACTGTAAATCTACTTGTGTAAATACAGCTACACCTGTTTTTCAAGTATTGTGCTGTCTGGTTTTTATCTTTAAACGTCCAATATGACACAAAACTGACTCTTGTAGCTTTAAGTCAGGTTATAATGTTGTTTCCTCCTCAAAAACAGACCTGAAGTCGTGTTTTGTTTCATTTACACATGTTTATTATTAGTTTGTAACATCCCCAAAGCTCAAAATGCTCCGTTCCACCTTGTGATGTCATGAAGTGGTAGTTTTCATGTTCCTTTTACCTTTTCTTTACCAGAGATAATAAATTCCAGAGCTGAAATCATCCAAATGATTCTAGTGAAGCTGTATGGAGTTCAAAAACACAGTGGAGCACTTCCTGTATTACCACTTGATGACATCACAAGGTGGAACAGAGCGTTTTCAGTTTGTGAGAAAAACTCTAAATGCCTAAATATGCAGCGTTTGTGTGTTGTGAAACAAAACAGATCAGAAAACAGTGTGATTCCTTTGCATGTTAGACCACTTATTACCACATGGGGGCAGCATTACATCTAACATCTCTTTTCTTCTAAACCATGTGTCAAACTCGAGGCCTGCGGACCAAATGTGGCCCACCACGTCATTTTATGTGGCCGTGACATGATAAATTAAAATGTATGACTGCGTATCTCCTGATAAACTGACATTTTAAGACAGTTAGTCATATTTTTTACATTTATGCAGATTTGAGGTCCATTTCGCTGATGTTTAGAGACGACTTTCTTCTTTTTGGTTTAAATATCCGCAACACTTAGTCATTAGCTCAAGCAGGACTTCATGAACACTTCAGAGTTTCCCCTTTCACGAAGCAGGTTTAGCGAGTTAGAAAACGCAGAGATTAACAGAGAACACACAAAAAAAGATCATTCACCATGGCAACTGTAAACTAGAGGAGGCGGCGGCCATGTTGGAAGGACAGGAAGTCATGTGACAACAGGCTTTGGACGGATCAGGTAGGTTTAAAGTTGTAGGAGTGAAGATGTTTGGCCACGGCTTGGATGAGCACAACTTTTTGTCCAAAGCTAATACATAAAAATGAAGTTTAAAATGTTTATTAATTAGTTGAAATGGTTTTGTAGTTAAAGTGACCTATAAAAGACATGAGTAAAAGTGAATAGTTTGAATTTCTACTTACTTGTGTTGTCTGTCATCTTAATTTAGGCTTGCCCAAAGTCTGGCCCAAGGGCTAATTGCGGCCCGTGTACAAATTTCTGTTGGCCCGCAGCCTCTGGAATAAAAATAATGATGTGTGGCCCGTCAGCGCTATTGACCAGTGAAAAAATACACATGTACAAGCCAGATTATATTTCACCAGAAGATGCAGCAGATCCGGATCATGCTCTCGCCGACTTTTATCGCTAACTGGATAAAGACAGGTTCAAGAATCGTGCGAGGCCAAGATCAAAACCACAGATTAAATGTTTCATATTTATAATCTGTGTATAACTCATTTTGTTTTTGAAAAGTGAAAGCTGTTTGCAATTAAAATAAAAGAAGTTCATTTGCATTTAATATTAATGGAGAGTTTGGACATTCTGTCTTAGGTGTTTCGGTCAAATGAGTCCCTTGGAAACCAGAGCGTCTTAAGAAGGTTCCGGGGCAGACCACTGTGTGCTGAGGACGAGGCGCTTTTTGTATCGACCTCGTTTTCTGCGATTAACACTCATAAATTAATATAGAGCTCTACTTTTTCCAACAGGTTTGATTGAATAAAGATTAACACTGTTTTGCCAAAGATAACTTTTAATAAGAATATAACAGGTTTGCATTTGCTGCTGAGACTCACCTGTGCTGCAGTGTGGGAGGAGCCAACTAAGGGAGGGCCAACTGACCTTATTCAGCCCCGCCCACTTTTTCTGTAATTGCAACAAAACCGTGCACTTCTGGTTAAGTGGAAAAGTTTTGGTGCTAAAATATTATCTAAAGTCGGTTGGTTTGTGTCAAATGTTCAGAGTTTATGCGCAACAGCGAGTCGACACTGCGCTGATTCACTCAAGGCTTTAAAACAGAACTTATTTACCGTCAAGATCGAAATAATACAACTCGAATGACGATGGCGGCGAGCACGGCAACTTCCTGGATAAGGTGAATACAAGGAGGCGACCTCAGTCTGTGGGAGGTTGTTGAGAAAACTCGGTTCTCGACTTTCGGGTTACCACCAAAAAGACTCAAGTGTTAGACTTTTGACTCATGACAGAACATAAATTCCTTTGACAAATGGTTTAACTCTAACAAAAGTAATCAGTATTCTCCTGCAGAACACCTCCTGACCTCCTGGTGTTGAGGTTTTACACAGTTGGTTACAAAGTCTTACATTCATTAGCTAAAGACTAACTCAAGACCTTATCATATTAACGACTTCTAGTGTCTAACATCCTGTAACATAGTTTATTAGATGATAAAAATACAAGCTGGTTTTACATTTTTCTGCTATTTTTGTCGATATTCTTCTCCATTGTTGGTCATAAAAGCACTCAGATCTGCGCTGTTCCTCATCAAAACCGCTAACGTCGCTAACCAGAGTCTCTTAAGTTCACAGAGCGAGTTGCCATGGCGACTGACTCCGGGTTTAGGTTTTAACTCTTTGTGAAACTGAAAACTCTTGACTCTTGAAACCTGCTTCTTGAAACAGACCCTGGTTGGTGTTGGTCGACTTTTTAATGCAAACGGAGCACTTAATCTACTAGCTAAAATGGTCAAAATGAGGTAAAAATCTCAAGGGTTGGTGTTTCAATCCCGATATCAACCCTTAAGCAAGACACTTTTTTGCAATCGTAATGAGAATTTAAAGATTTTGATGAAGAAACCCCCGTGTTACGTTCTACTGCAGTGAGCACAAAGACACAAAACGCCATTTAAATAAAACTTTTATTAACAGTTAATCCTGATTTTCAGACAGAACCGAAACACACGAAATAAAACATGATCAGGTGAAAAACACAGAAATGCGTCTCACGTCTCACACCGAAGCAGCCGACACCACAGAATAACACCGACACACCTGAGGCACACGGGAGGGGCCCATGCCACATCTACAACAGAAAAGCATGTCCTACACTAAAAAACACCTCGTTACATCACCCCGCACGCAGCGAAAACACAGAGAGAACAACTCCACGTGCAGCGATCCCGTTTCACTCAGAAAAACACACGGATCTCCAGAGCTGCTTCATCAAAAAACACACACGAATGAAAGTGAAAGTACTTTAAAGGTGAAGTACGACGCAAAACTGACTCTCGTGAGGTTTAAGTCGTGTTTTAAAGCTATTTCCTCCTCAAAAAACAGACCTGGAGTTGTGTTTTGTTTCATTCACACGTGTTTGAGTAACTTTTATTATTAATCTGGAACATCTCCAAAGCTCAAAACACTCCGTTCCACCTTGTGATGTCATGAAGTGGTAGTTTTTTTTAAGTCAACAGCTACTTTTTTACCGTAAATTCAGTAAAGATTGAGCAATTCCAGAGGCTGAAATGATCCAAATGATTCTAGTGAAGATGCATGAAGTTTAAAAACACAGTGGAGCACTTCCTGTACCACCACTTGATGACATCACAAGGTGGACGAGATCTGACCCGTAACACGACCTGCTCGTCTCCAAGAACGATACAAGTTTGTAGCATATTGTGGAACATTCTAGCGAGCCAATAATGTGCAGTAACATCTCCATGGAGACAAGAACGTGGCAGACCCTCCGCCAGAAAAGTCCCACAGTGCATCTTTAAGCCTTTTGTAATATGCCACTGTGCCACCTGCTTGTCGCCATGGAGATGGTTATTGTTTTGACGTGAATGTTCCACAGTACGGCACTAACGAATCTGCCAAATGATTCCAGTGAAGATGCGATGCACTTCCTGTTTTACCTCATGACATCACAAGGTGGAACAGAGTGTTTTCAGTTTGAGAGAAGAACTCAGTGTAAATCTGCAGGTTTGTGTGTTAAACATGTGAATGAAATAAAAAAACACAACTCCAGGTCTGTTTGTGACGAGGAAACGACACTAGAACAGATCAGAAAACAGCGTAACACGGTGCTTTAAGAGTTTTATTCCGGTGTTTTCTTATTTGTCTGTGATCATATTTTTATTTTTATTAATTATATTCATTCATTCGTCGTCACAAACAGACCTGGAGTTGTGTTTTTTAGTTTCATTCACATGTTTAACACACAAACCTGCAGATTTACACTGAGTTCTTCTCTCAAACTGAAAACACTCTGTTCCACCTTGTGATGTCATGAGGTAAAACAGGAAGTGCATCGCATCTTCACTGGAATCATTTGGCAGATTCGTTAGTGCCGTACTGTGGAACATTCACGTCAAAACAATAACCGTCTCCATGGCAACAAGCAGGTGGCACAGTTACATATCACTCAGAAAAGGCTTAAAGATGCACTGTGGGACTTTTCTGGCGGAGGGTCTGCCACGTTCTTGTCTCCATGGAGATGTTACTGCATCTTATTGGCTCGCTAGAATGTTCCACAATATGCTACAAACTTGTATCGTTCTTGGAGACGAGCAGGTCGTGTTACGGGTCAGATCTCGTCCACCTTGTGATGTCATCAGATACAGGAAGTGCTCCACTGTGTTTTTAAACTTCATGCATCTTCACTAGAATCATTTGGATCATTTCAGCCCCTCGATTTGCCAATTTCTACTGAACTAAAGGTAAAAGAAGCTGTTAACTTAAAAAAAAAAACTACCACTTCATGACATCACAAGGTGGAACAGAGCGTTTTGAGCTTTGGAGATGTCACAGACTAAAAATAAGGTCTGTTTTTGAGAAGGTAACAGCTTTATAACATGATTTAAACCTCACAAGAGTCAGTTTTGTGTAATATCGAACCTTTAAGTAAAAACGCCAAAGTGATTATTGCGACGATGGGCAGATTCGTTATCGTACAGCTCGATATTATAGAGAAAAGTGACGACATCGGTAACACGTTTTAAATCACATAAACAGCGATGGAAGAATCAGGAAAGGTCTCGGCTGTTACCGCGCAGTGCACCAGCGAGTCGTCGTTCAAATATGGCTTATCGTACCGAAGAATACAAGTGATTTTATATTTTACACACAGAATTTTAAGGGTTTTTAAAATAATTTTGGTCCGTTCTGACACAGTGACGAGGGTTAAATATCTGAAGAGGTGCTCCGATGAGACAACGCCATCGGTCCGGGGTTAAAGGTGCAGCGGAAGTGGATGGCTACAACGAAACGCGACGCTGGACATGGACACGGCTCCGAGAGAATGTCGTAGCAACAAAAGAGCCAATCAGGAGTGAGGATGTTGAAGGTAACGCCCCTTCCTGTCCACACCACTGGTTTAGCAGGGAGCGGGCGCTTAGCAACGCTGTCAATCAAACCTGTTGCTAATGTTAAGGAGAGTGACTCCGGGGAAAGACGGCGCCTGATTTGGACAAGATTCAGTCCCGGTTTAGTCCTGGTTTAGTCCTGGTTTAGACCTGGTTTAGTTCTGATTTAGTCCTGGTTAATCCTGGTGTAGTCCCTGCTTTAGTCCTGGTTTAGTCCTGATTAGTCCTGGTTTAGACCTGGTTTAGTCCTAGTTTAGTCCTGGTTTAGTCCTGGTTTAGTCCTTTTTTAGTCCTTGTTTAGACCTGGTTTTGTCTGGGTTTAGTCCTGGTTTAGTTCTGATTTAGTCCTGGTTAATCCTGGTGTAGTCCCTGCTTTAGTCCTGGTTTAGTCCTGGTTTAGACCTGGTTTAGTCCTGGTTTAGTCCTTGTTTAGACCTGGTTTAGACCTGGTGTAGTCCTGGTTTAGTCCTTGTTTAGACTTGGTTTAGACCTAGTATAGTCCTGGTTTAAACCTGGTTTAGTCCTGGTTTAGTCCTTGTTTAGTCCTGGTTTATCCCTGGTTTAGACCTGGTTTAGTCCTGGTTTAGTCCTGGTTTAGTCCTGGTTTAGTCCTGGTTTAGACCGTACTGTGGAACATTCATACCAAAGCAATAACCATCTCCATGGAGACAAGCAGGTGGCACAGTTACATTTTGCCAACAAAAGGCTTAAAGATGCACTGTGGGACTTTTCCAGTGGACGGTCTACCACGTTCTTGTCTCCATGGAGATGTTATTGCATGTTATTGGCTCGCTAGAATGTTCCATAATATGATATAAACTTGTGTTGCTCATGGAGACGAGTCATGTTACGGGTCAGATCTACGGAGAGGCTCATGGTATTTTTGAGCAATCAACATGTAATTGAATAAATACAAGTTACGTTTAATGCCATAGTGTGGAATATTTCAGGCAAAGCAAAAACATCCCCATGGAGATGTGTAAGAGATCCACCAGAATGTTCCACACTGCAGCTTTAAGTGCAGGTTGTAGCTGCAGGTCCATGTCCACTGTTGTGTTTCAAGTCAAAATGAGCCACTTTCCCCTGACGTGATGTTTGTGGTTGTCACGGAGACCTCTCAGGCTAACAGCTTTAGCACAAAAATAAGTCAAATCAAACATTTATACATAAAGTTTCATATTTCACATCGTTATTGCAAAAAGGGGCACGCCTTATCTTTTCTCAATAATTTATACATCCACACGATTTTAAAACAGCTCATGCGATTTCAGCAAATATCTAACAGTGATCCCAGGCATTTAGATCAGACACACACACACATACACACATACACGAACACACACACACACACACACGAACACACACACATACACACACACACACGAACACACACACACACACACACACACACACGACACACACACATACACACACACACACCACACACACACACGAACACACACACACACACACACACACACACACACACACACACACGAACACACACACACATACACACACACACACACACACGAACACACACACACACACACGAACACACACACACACACACACACGAACACACACACACACACACACACACACACACACACACACACACACACACACACACACACACACGAACACACACACACACACACACACACACACACACACACACACACACACACACACACACACACACACACACACACACGAACACACAAATATCTAACAGTGATCCCAGGCATTTAGATCAATGATCCCAGGCGTTCAGATCAAAGGTCCCAGGCATTCAAATCAGACATACAAACACACATAAACGCACACACACAAACACACAAATATCTAACAGTGATCCCAGGCATTCCGATCAGACATACACACACATATACACACACACATACACACACACTCACACAAATATCTAACAGTGATATTTGTGTGAGTGTGGCATTTAGATCAGTGATCCCAGGCATTTAGATCAGACATACAAACACACACATACACATAGACATACACACATACATATACACATACACACACACACACACACACACACACACACACACACACACAGTCCACTACACAAAAGTAAACACATGTGATACAGTTTTTTAAATGTCTGTAATATGATCGGTGTCGGCCGTCTGAAGACACAGACAGGAGCCGTTTAGATGAAGAAAGTGTTATCACTATTCCTCCACTTCACACTGCACAACTGTAGGCAGGACTAGTGAAGTGTCTTGCCTAAGGACACAACAACAGTTTGCACCACCGCCCCTGCTGCCTCGCCTGGTATTCCCCACGTCCTCCCATCCAAGTACAAACCAGGCCTAGTTTAGTTTAGCTTCTGAGATCTGACGCAATTAAGCTTTGACAAGGAGATCTGTTCTTCTGAGGTTGACGGTTCGATTCCCAGTACCAGCAGAGCACAGGCTGGGAGGCACATTGTGTAGTGCAAATGCAGTTTTAAGTGTCTGTGGCTCCTGTCTGCGTCTCCAGAACAACGTGACACACAGAGATATAAACTATTTGAATGAGACAGGTCCATGACGCCGACACTGAGACGAGAACAAACACGGTGAACATTTATCTCTATTTACAAGTTCATCTAAAGATTATGAAACACACAGCTGCTAGTTTGAGCCGTTTAACACAAAAGAAACTACGCTTTAAGGTGCGCCATGTGACTTAGACGGTCCGTTATCTGCTTCTATCCATGAAGACGTGTTTGTTTTATCTGGAATGTTCCACAGTATGGCATTAAACTTCCCCATCTCCATGAAGGTGTCTGTGTAATCCCTCAGTCGCCCAGGTCTGATCCAGAGCAAAAGACGAAATTTAAATCTGGACAAATCGTTAGAGTGAAGACGTTTCGCTGCTCGTCCAGGCCGCTTCTCCAGTTCTATAGTTCTATATCTGTCTGAAGGGCGGAGCTAACGACACTGAAACAGCTACGGTCTCCAGTTTCAGCCCCTCTTTGTTCCTGTTTGCTTTGGGTCTGATGATAGAGTTACACAGGGTGGCCCAAAAGTCACTGACAGTTGAAAAAAGTCCATAACTCTTTTGTTTCTAAATATTTTTCTTTTATTTTTTCAGAGCATTTAGAACGACCCTTCCGACATTAATCTGAGCAAATACAGCACCGAGGAACGAACCCTCATTGTACAGTGGTACTTTGAGTCACATGGGTCAAATTCACAAACCCAGCGGTGTTACCGTCGACATTTTAATACCAGAGATGCCCCAAGTGTAAATGCCATTAAAGGAATAATAAGTGTTTTTCACAGACAGGGGGCAGTATGTGATCTCCACAGACCTGACTAGTCCTGATTTCTTCCTGTGGGTCTATCTTAAAGAAAAGGTGTTTGTGAATAAACCTCAGACAATAAACCACTTCAAACATAATATCGAGGATCAAATAAGAGTCATAAGCTGGAAATGTTTTAAATGTTCTGTAAAGTGTGTTGGATCAGGCTGTTCAGAGACAAACACAAAATGGTGGACACTTAAAAAAGATTATTTTTACTTCCCCTAGTTTAAGTAGTGATAAGTTCAAGTGTAAGTGAACAATTATAACCGTTTCTATTGCCAAAAATCTCTGAAGGTTCAGTTTATCTACTGCTAAAATTTATTGAGTATAACTTAAGAATTATAGGAGCTACTGAAGATTTAAAAGTGTCAGTGACTTTTGGGCCACCCTGTACAACTACAACTCTATCCTCAGACAATCTGACCAGAACTGAAGAAGTGGTTTGGATGAGCAGGGAAACGTCTAACGATTTGTCCAGTTGACAGATTTAAATTTTGTGTTTTCCCATCTCCGTGAGGACAAGCAGGTGACACCTTCTGGCCAAGTTGGTCAGATCTGCGGAGATGCGAGTCCACTTAAGAGTAAAAATACGGGATTTTCAAGGTAATTGGTTAAAAATGGGAGGAGACCCAAGACACGCTGGAGGGACTGTGTCTCTCTCTGTCCTGGGAACTCATCGGGGTCCCACCGGAGGAGCTGGAGGAAGTGTCTGGGGTGGTGGAAGTCTGCGAGTCCCTGCTTAGACTGCTGCCCCCGGATAAGCAGAGAAAAATGGACGGATGGTTAAAAGCGTGATAGATACATTCACCTCCGTACTGTGAAACCTTCCATACAAAGCAATGACACTTCCAAGGACATTCCCAAGGAGACAAGCGGCAGAAAAGTGACACAGTGCACCTTTAAGCTCAGAACAAGTGTATGACGTTTCACTGTCACGGTAAATACTGACGCTCTGACAACTTAAACCGTGGTTGGATTGTTCTGTGCGTGGACATAGGACAAACTCGGTGAACTCTGGTCTACACTAAAGGCATGCACCTCCGAAAGCACCTTCAGGATGCTACTATCACCACGTTAAATACAACTACAATACTGACGATAATGATAAAACTACAGCTGATCTGAAGTGAAGGCTGGAGAGTACTGCGCGACCCATCCGCCAACGAGTCATGGGGCTAAATACACGGCTATAGAGCAAACGGTACACGAGAAATACTCACGGAAACGAGGAAAAGTAACAGTGAGTGAACACGTGAACGCACTCGAGTCGTCGTTACAGAAGGATACGGCGTTTAGCTTAGAGCGCTGGACTAGCCTACACAAAGTAATATCAGGACAACTCATAAAACAAACAACAATTAGCTTAACGATTGCTTAAAAGTACAGTATGTAACTTTCTGGAGGTGGCACATCACCTGCACGATCCCATGGAAATAGAAAATTAAAGTTAAAACCATACTTCGGAACATTCGTCATCGAGATACGCATTTTACGCCATACTGTGGGAGAACATTTCCATGGAAACGAGCAGGAAGAGGCACTAGGAATCAGGTTTGTGGAGATGCAAGCGGCCTCAGAGTCACTTATTCATATTTGTCTATTTTCTCGCAAAAAAAGTTACATACTGTGTCGTGAAGTTTGGTAGTTATTAAAAAAAAGACCCAAACGGAAATGCATGTCGCCCTCTTGTGGATGGAACAGTGGCTGCGTTCACACACACTTGGGTTTCATCCTGGTTTCGTCTTGGTGTAGACTTGGTTTAGTCCTGTTCAAGTACTCGTTTTGTCCTGGTCTGGTCCAGGTTTAGTTCCGTGTTGAGTCCTGGTTTTGTGGCGTGTTTAGAGTGCATTATAAATATGTAGAAATGCTAATAATACAATAAATAAATACATAAATATCATGACTTTTAACACAACTGCGATTTCTTCTAATACCACTGGAGAAGACACATGAACAGGCCCGTCAACAGAAACTCAGGGGCCCGGGGCAAGCGACCTCACATGGGCCCCCCTCTAATATAAATGAGTAGGATGAAGGTCCAATTCTGGGCCCCCTAAGACCTGGGATAACAGACTCCTTGGTCCCCCCCTGTCGACTCCCCTGCACGTAACAGTACAAAGGTTTAAACTGGAAGCTGAGGCCGGACGCTGGAAGCAAACGCAGAACGAGGAAGTGAAGGAAGAGGTCAGGGGTCAGAGGTCAGACTGAGAAGAGGTTCATTTTGTCTTCCTGGTTTTCAGTTGGACGTACTGATAATGGTGCGTTTTAATGAGCCACTGCTGCCTTTTTTTCTGATTTAAAAGAAGAACTGGAACACTGACGCTTTATAATAACTTTCACTTTCAGGTTTAAATAGACTTAATAAAGCATGAACAAAGACTTACTTCATAATGAACAAACAGCTGATATGTTTTGCAATGTATGTGTCAATCTTGAAGTGATTACAAAACATCTACTGACCTTCGACAAAGACAAAAGTTAAATCTGTCGACCTGGACGACTGAGGGATTACACAAACGTCTACTGACCTTATTAGGCCCCGCCCACTTTTACCTTTAAACGCTCCAATCTCCGCTTTCTTTGATAAAGTGACTGGGGCTCTGTGCTGTGTGAAAATACTGTTTTACTTTCTATAATCCTATAAGAAAAAAAACAAAAAAACCCTAAAAACTAAAAAATGGCCATTTTAAATGTGCAAAAAAATGAAATATGAAATATACAAAATGACACAACAGTCTATAAGCCAATAATATCTAAATAAATAAAAAAAATATAACATAAAAAATAAAATAATGAAAAATAAAATATAATAAAATAAATACATTAAAAAAATAAAATAAATAAAATAAAATGAATATTGTTAAAATGCAGGAGGCCCCGGGGAAGACCCAGGACACGCTGCAGGGACTATGTCTCTCGACTGGCCTGGGAACGACTTGGGGTCCCACCGGAGGAGCTGGAGGACGTGTCTGGGGTGAGGGAAGTCTGGGAGTCCCTGCTTAGACTGCTGCCCCTGCGACCCAGCCCCGAATAAGAGGAAGAAAATGGACAGATGGGTGTTAAAATAATATAAGTTTCTAATGCTGCTAATTAACAATCCTATTTGCATAATTAAATATTTATAATGAGTATGTGAATATAAAGTAAAGTAAATGCTCCATCCTCTACCTCTTAATCAATACTCTAACCATACTTCCGTCGTTAAGTAGTGACTAAGTCCAAACCGTTCTGAATTCTTAAACTACTTCATTATGAATTAAATCTTTGTTCATGTTTTATTGGAGGTGGAGGCAGGACGACAGCGCCATCTGCAGTCTGACTTCTTCAGGTTTGTGTGAGAGTAAAAAGGCAGGTTTGAGGTGTGGAAACAAACTAAAAAAAAAAAAAAAAGATTAAAATAAAACTGGTGAAGGTGTAGTTATTATAAAGTGACTGCAGGGGGCGCTGTATGGGTGTAATATGAGGCTCTAGGGGGGCACTCAACTCTTGTATATTTGTTTTTTGTTGACTTTTTGATGACTTTTTGGTCAGCTGAAGTTGTTTTAAATTCATTCAGGTTCAGTCTGAGAAGAGGCTGGACTCTAGGGGGCGCTGTTCTTTAGTTGAAGAGCAAACCGACCCATAGGGGGCGCAGTAACTCAGTCCAAAAAGACACTAACTGCTCTGTGTGAGTTCGGTATGAGCTATAGATGGCGCTGTTATTTATTTGAAGAGTAGACGGATCCATAAAGGCCATTCAGAATGAAAGTGACATGAGACTCTAGGGGGCGCTGTGTTCCAGTCGGAGAAGAGGGAGCGTTCTGGGTTAAGTTGATATCAGGCTGTAGGGGGCGCCGTGTTCACGTGGATAACAGACAGACTGAAGCTAGGGCGTGCTGTAGTTAGTCGGAGAAGAGGCTGGTCTGCAGAGGGCGCTCTGTGTGAGGGTGATATGATCCGTAGGGGGCGCTGTGTTCAGTCGGAGAACAGGCTGGCGAAGGACTGGCGCAGGCTGCGGATGGTCTCGGCTTTGGCCTCGTCGTCCGTCGGGTTTCCCTTCAGAGTCTCAGACAGCGTGTTTGTCAAAGACTGGGACTTACTGCGAAGAGGACAAAGAAAAGTGTCAGCAGTCGCCTCCAGACTCTCTAAAAACTTCAAATCAGGAGAGAAACCTCGGGGTAATAATGGACTCAGACTTGAACTTTAACAGCCACATCAAATCAGTAACATCTGCAGCTGCTCGGGTCCTGACTAGAACCAGGAAGTACTTTGTTGAAACTGGAAAATGTGTCTGTGTGACAATATGTCCCTGAACTGTGGGGTGCCGCAAGGGTCAATCCTGGGACCCCTGTTGTTCCATCTGTACATGCTGCTGTCAGGCCAGTTAATACACAGCAATAATGTGTCCTACCACAACTAGAGAACACTCAGATCTACGTCTCACTGCAGCAGGTGGATATGAACCAGTGGATTCACCCTGACACTGCATCAGATCAGTGTGTGGAGGCAAAACAACTTTCTTCAGCTAAACAAAGAGAAAGTGTCAGAGTCACCTCCAGTCTCTCTAAAATCTTCAAATCAGGCTAGAAATTTAGAGGTAATAATGGACTCAGACTTGAACTTTAACAGCCACATCAAATCAGTAACATCTGCAGCTTTTTACCATCTTAAAACATGCCAAAAATCAAAGTTATACTGTCAAAACCAGACTCGGAGAGAGTTATCCATGTGTTTGTCTCCAGGTTCGACTACAGTCTTTATTGAATGACTTTGTGTATGAATTGTGCTACATAAATAAACTGGCCTTTTCATTGAGTGTTCTGTTTTGTAAAACCACATGTGCTGAAGTTTGCTTTTGCTGCATTTTTAAAAATATATCAACACAGACACATTTAATATGAGCAGTATGAAGTTGTACGATGATGTATCTTGATTAAAAGGGCGGCACCAGATTCTTTTTCATGTAATATAGTCAAAATTAGACTTTGGCTCTTTTACGGGATCTGAATCTTCTGGACCCATTCGAAACACTGGCTCTTTTACTATTTCTTTAGATGATAAAAGTAAAAATGTAATCAAGTTAAATACAAATACTTCTGTTGTACTTTTACATTGAGACACTAGATGGCAGCAAAGCACAGAGTCAAAACCAAAACCACCACAAGAATTCAGCTTTTCCCTTTGACCAAACGACATTCAGACGTGACTCGAGTCTGCGGCGTCTGTTCGGTGGTTGTACTTTGACGCTGAGTGTGTGGGACTGACTTGAGGTGTGGAGACTGCTTCTGCGCCCCGGGCCCCGTCACGGCCGGGATGGGCCCGGGTTGGAAGGCCTGACTGGGGGAAGTGTTGGCTGAGCGGGCCCTCTGCGGAGAGCCCTGAGCGGACTGAGAGGGGGAGGCGGAGGCGGACCGGTGTCCTCCTGTAAGCAGAAAATCACATTTAAAGACTCTGTACCCCATTTTCTCCTTTTGTGCCCCAGAAAAAGTATATTGTACGAGCAGCTCTAGAAACGGGGACTTTTAACCCAAGATGTGACGATTGGTTATGTCTAAAAACAGTCGGAAATGGAAAAAAAATTAGTAAATTTGAAGAACATGCAACACTGGATAACTTGGGGCCACTAAAACACTTAAATAATGTGGTGATAAACATTTAAAATCAAACCTGCTCCTGTTTTTAATGTTTTAAACGAACAAATTCAGTCACGAGTTTTATTTGTATTGTTCTAAATTTGAAGCCGCTCATGAAAAACTCTGAAACTCTCATCGGGTTTTCCCTGCAGAAATAAATAATAATAATAATATAAAAGAAAAGAAAATGTATAGAGTTTTATTTATTAATCAGGAAGTGTGCTTTGGCATGCTAGTGGTTGTTAGCTTTACCATTATGGCCTCGAAAAGTTGTGAAAAGTGCTAATTTCGGTGAACTTTGGACTAGTGTAGACAGTTTAAAATGAAGTACTTCTGTCTGATACGTTTTTAAGAGTGAAAATCATGTACAGCGCCTTTAATAGAGCCTCGTTAAGGGGGGTCTTACCTCGTCTCGGCTGCGTCGTCTGTGAAGGGAGAAAGAAGAAAGTTAGAGCTGGAAGGAAAATGAAGGAATGGTGAGAACAGCCCAGTATTTAGACGCAAACGGAATAAATGTTCATGCACATCTGAAAGTAGTGAAGTACTACACCTAGAAACACAATTTGGGTATTTGTACTTTTCATTGATGTCTGTGTTCGAAAGTTATTGCATTTTTTCTCCAGTTATCTTGTATTTTGAGAGGTTTGGATAAATCTGGATGCATCAAACGTCCCTCCTGGATTTACTAATAATAAAATGAGTGTAAAAGTTTCATTTTTATAGATATTGTCCTCAAATCTGAAAATGTGAGAGGACAACAGTATTTCCAGTTGTCATACAGTGTATTTTTGTCCCCAAATACCGAATGCAGCTTTCTACACCTTAATTTTAACAAAAGGATGAGAAAAATCGTTTTTCACGCGTGTTCCAAAGTTTGTAAATGCTCAGCAGACAAACTTACAGTGATTCTGACACATGTGGGTAAAAGTATCGAGTGTTTCCTTTACAAAAACTCCAAACATGTGTATTTACTACTGAGGGTTCAATAATAGTTAGGGTTTTAATTTGGAGACGTCAGAACAAAGGCAGTTTGTCCAGTTTCTCCAAAATGACCCAGAATTGTAAGGGGTTAAATACTTTTTACAGTGGATTTTTGAACTGGGCTGAAACGAAAAAGTATTTTTATTATAGTTTAAGACCTGCTGAAAAGGTTTATTTTTAACAGGTTTATAATCTGAGCAAAAAGCACATCTGAATATAAGCCTCATCAGCTAAATCTGAAAAGAAAGTACATTTTAAAGTACATTTTGTCCATGTATAAGACGCGCTTGAACATAAGTCACAGGTTTTCGTGAGAAATTTACAAAGAAAGATGGTACACGGAGGGTTTTTGAGTTTTAATTTAATACTTTTTTTCAAACTGTGCCTGAAAATCAGCATAATCTTTCCCCACATCTGTTTCACTTTTGCGTTTACTGCTAGAGACTGCCCCCCGGTGGCCGTTAGCCAGTAAAAGTCTATAAATTAAATCTATAAATCGTTGTACAGGCCGCAGAGTTCAAAGAGTGAGAAAAAAACTTTAAAAAATCAGCTTATAGTCCGAAATTTACGGTATACAAAATAAAAACAGCAAAAAAAATCTAAAAAAACTAAATTCAGCACATTTGAAGCTTTATTAGATCTCAAAATGAGCGTCAAATACTTTACTTTTTACTCTTGAAGTACATTTTTAAACATGTACTTTTTTTCATGTGATAGTTTTACTTTTTTGCCCTGGTATCTAAACAAAAAAGAGGAGCCGACGTCGTCCCAAACACAAATGTGAATGTGTCTACAAACTTTATCCGATTATTTTGCAGTTACGACGATGAAATATTTAAGATATTTAAACACTGAACCTTGACGGAGGAGGGCTGAGGCAGGGACACCCCCAGGAGCGTCAGCGCCATCTTGTGGAGGACCAGTTCAGTGATGAGCTGTTTGTCTTCCTCCACGTGTTCCCCGATCAGAGGCATCGAGCTGTCCATCACCTGTAACCATAGAAACCAGAGTTATACATAGAAATACAAGACTTTATTTATCTTTAGAGGCAGAACGACAGCGCCACCTGCAGCCCGACAGCATCCCAGGTGTGTGAGAGTAAAAGGAGAGAACAATAAACATCGTCGCTGGATTAAAGAGCAAATCGGAATACGGAAACGTGCCGACGGGACTTTAAACCAGGACGAGGGGCCTTTTCACTGTCACACACCTGCGATACTGTCCTGTAGAAGTCGGACTGCAGAGGGCGCTGTCGTCCTGCCTCCACCGGTAGAAACACAGCGCCAAAACCTGTCAAAACAAGCTGACGTGGCCACTGTGAGGCGCTAGTGAGCAGCCCAAAAAGCTGTCAGGGATGAAAACAAACTAAACTTTGATCTGAAAAAAGTAATCTATTGAAATAAATGTTTTTTTTTTTTTAGTTTTTGTAATTTAAACTAGTGATTAAAGAAAGAAAATACTGTACATATCACTATTCAAATGTCTTTAGGACCAAATATGGCTTAAAATAAGGCTGTATATCCACGATTTTCAATGTTTTTTAAAGTAATTTTAAGTATTTGGCGTAAGAAGCAACAGATCAGATTAAAATATATCTTTTATTTTAGCAAAAGTGCTTCAGAACAGGAAGAAGTGATGGAACAGACACCCAAGACTACGCTGTTCTACTCCTTACATAGACTGTTTATATAAATGGACATAGCTAGCATGCTAACCTGGCTCCAATTCACTTTCTATTGAAAAACTCTGGCCCCTCTCTCTGTACCTGCTGCTGTCAGACTCGTCATTTTGGTCTTAAATGTTCGTATTAACCCTCTACATGATCCTGGCGTTATCTTCAACAGCCTCGCTCCTGATTGGCTCTTTGGTTGCTATGATCATGGTAGTGGTGACGTCACACTCACTTAGTCACTTCTTTACACAGTCTAAGCTCCTTACTTATACTTATACTTCCTTATATTCTACAGATAAGAAGTGTAAAGGATGTAAGGAGAAATTCATGGTTTGTTTCTGTTAAAAGATGCTACTAAAATTGTAAATTCCCTGACGCTCCTGAATAAAAGTACATAGAGAAAGTCTGAGGGGTTTGTGTCACAAGTGTCCACAAGATGGCAGCGTTGCATGTCCACAAAAGTGCAGAGAGACTGGTCCAAAGTGTCGTCTCTCGGAGCAGAGCCTGTTCCCACTGCTGTGAGACTGAGGCACTTCGCTGTCTGTAAACTCTTTATGACCGGATGCCCTCAGAGTCGGACTTCAAGAGCGTTCCCAGGGTCGAGCTGTCGGAAACGCCGCTGACACTCACGGACTCGCTCACTTACTTAGCTTACATCATCAGTTTTACGTATATATGTTGAACTTTTTAATTCATTTTCATTATTTTATTTCTATATCGCTTTTTAAATTTCAGATCCCTGTATGTGTCACTCCAAGTCTTGATAATAATTCAAACTAAGAACAGTAAAAAAGTTGTTAGAGTGTGTGTCCAGTGATCTGAAGGTTGCAGGTTCGAATCCCGCTCTCGACGTAAACATCATTGACGGTGCGATTCCAGCTCCCACAGACGAATACTGTCATTGTGTCCTTGGGCAAGACACTTAACCCACCTCGGGGACAAAACATCAACCTCAAACATGCTTGAACCAACCTAACACAGCTTTGAGCAGGGCCGGTCCCAGCTTTCAGGGGGCCCTGGGCTGAGTTTGTCTCTGGGGCCCCTCCTGGCTCAGCTGTTGGTGATTCACATTTGACACATTCTGACTCTGCTCTCGTCACTTTGACCAGTTGTTTTTGTGTTTTTATGACCAAAATCAGACTGAAAACATCCAGAACGTCACAAATACTGAACTAAAGTCACAAGAACAAACACAAACATATAAGGGGGGCAAGATTTTTAAAGTTCTAGACATTTTTTCTTAGTTTCTAGTGGATTTTAATGTGTTCCAGTTGGTGACAGTGGTTTAAATTTACATTATAAAGGTCCTAAACTCATAGCTGCCCTCACCTCTGCCCGACTCAAACACAAATGTAGCAGCAGCAGAGATTTAACTACTACAGATATAAAACAAATATAATAGTTTTAGATGGATATTTAAGCTGCTGTAAACACACAAGCCCTGTGTCCAATAAAACTCGTATTATATTATTTTCAATATAAATGTATGGGTTCTTGGGGGCCCCCTGCTGGCCTCGGGATCCTAAGCAGCTGCTTAATCTGCCTATAGGCTGAACCGGCCCTGGCTTTAAGTGAGCTAATGTTGAGGGAGCATCATCACAAAGATAACAGCTCATCCCATGTGATTTTGCATAGTAAAGTTAAATATAACTCGATTTAGTTAAAAAATACTGAAACTAAAATGTATTTTGTAGCGTATTCCTTTACACGGGACAATCAGAGTACTGTATTCTGAATATTTTGAATACTTTCACATCAAGTTGCATTAGATTAAAGCGAAAGAACATTAGATATAATTACAAACAGCTTGATTTCTGTTGTTATGCATTCATTTACGTTCATGTATTTGACTTTCCAACACTGACAGTTAATCAGTCTTGTATTTTGCAGGGGAATAACTCAAACTATCATAAATCACACACTTCCTGAGCCCGGGAAGAATGAGCCAAACTGTCCAAACTGTCCAAACTCCATTTTACAGCCCAGTCTATTTGTCTTATTGCGTTTTTCCTTCCCCGCTGGATGTTTGAGTCTGGTAGCGTGTTCTGGATGTACCCGTGGTTTTGTCCCAGAACAGGCTTCCTTCTGTGGGGTGTGGTGCTCGGTTTTGGCTGGTTGAGTCATCCACACATGGGACAGCAGCCCTACACCAGACCTGACTTCAAACAGAGCCAGTGGCAGCTCAGAGATCCTCCCTGCTGATTTATGAGGACACAAAGACGTCCAGAGCAGAGTCGGGGCACGCCGGGCTCTGTTCGGTCCAGGGACGGAGGTCGGAGCGGTAGTTAAAGCTGTACTATGTCACTTTTTTGGTCGGAGATTGTGTCACCTGCTTGTTAATACAGATTTTTGCCTGAGGTATTCGACCATATGACATTAAACCAGAGACAAGGAGGTGACAGTGCCAAGCCAAGTGACATGTCAGATCTGTGGAGAAGGGGGTGTTTTTTTCAAAGTGAGTTTTATTGATTTTAAATTGAACTGACCTTCTTCTTTAATAAAAAAAAATTGGAACGTCACTAAATCATTATTTTTCTCTTCTTTCAAAATGTCCCGCCCTTTCCCTCTTTACCTCTAGTTTTCATTTTTCATTTTTCCAGACAAATAAATTAATTATTAAACTGAACTGAATCTCTCCGATCAACCAACGATGCTTACGTCAAGAGCGGGATTCGAACCGGCAACCTTCTGATCAACGGACAAATGCTCTACCAAATAAGCCACTGTCATCCTTGTGCATATTTAAGTCTTAAAAACAACCAAAATTGACTGAACAAACGCAAGACAGTTATGTTTAAAAGCCATACTGTGGAATATTCAAGAAGTGGAAAAGCAATGTCATCTCCATGGAAACGAGCAGGTGACAGACCCTCCACTCGAAAAGTTCAGTTTAGTCTCACCTTTAAAATAAAAAGCCATCGCAAAAGGTCATGTTTTTACTCCTGTCATTACGATGTCACTTTATATCTGTGAACTTCAGCTACTTTAACAGCACTTTGACCTTTGACCTTTGAACCTGGAGAATCACAAAACGGCTTCTGCTCTTCGTCCCTCACACGGATCATGACATCAGGCCGAAGATATTGTTTGTTACGTGAAATAAATAACGATTACACAACCCGACTGATATAAAACGTCCTCATTCTTGGCGGGTGTTGTGTAAATACTGTGTTAACGTATCAGGCTAGCTTGCGTCGTTCTTTACATGGTGCGCTATGGAGTTGTCCAAATCTGGTAACGTTTTGTGCTAATGGCTGTGTTGGGTTAATAAAACGCACACGGCTTTTCATTAGGGAGGAGCAGCTTCTGTCTGGAAACAAACGATCCCCACTGCGAACGAACCACAGCTTCTTCCTGTCACGTTTCAGGCTCTGAAATGTTTAATTCGCTCACGACGCTAATGGTGGATGGTTCAATCTTATCTTCTGTAGTTGTGTTTTTTGGCAAGACGTTTGGAGTTCAATTTGATCATTTTCGTACTTATTTATTACACAATTTTCTGATTTATGTTGTAATGTTGTTTCCTCATCACAAACAGACCTAGAGTTGGGTTTTGTTTGAAGCTGAAACACTCTGTTCCACCTTGTGATGTCATCATGTGGCGATACAGGAAGTGCTTTTTACACTCCACACACTTTCACTAGAATCATTTGGTTGATTTCAGCCCCTGGAATTGTAAATCTCTACTGAAATAAAGGTAAAAGGTAGATGCTAACGAGGAAACTACCACTTCATGACATCACAAGGTGGATCGGAGCATTTTGAGCTTTGGAGATGTTACAGACTAATAATAAACATGTGTGAATGAAACAAAACACAACTCCAGGTCTGTTTTTGAGGAGGAAACAGGGTTAGAACATGACTTAAACCTCACAAGAGTCAGTTTTGCGTAATATACAACTTTTAACTGGAGGATTTTAATTTGAATCATAAAAAAGGACAGTGCAGAAGCTCCCGTTTTAGGTCTAATGTGGCCAGTTTTTAGACAATCATGAGAAGGACAAGTTCCCCAAGATATTTATAGGTGTTGCCCATAGATTGTTTAAAGAAGTGTGACGTCACCCACAGCTTCAGCTCCAAATGAAGCTCATCGAGGCTGGAGCAGGTGTAGCGGCTAATCTGGAGCAATTTGAAGTATCATAGCAACCAAAGAGCCAATCAGGAGTGAGGCTGTTGAAGGTAACATTCTTTTATGGCTGCACCACTGGTTTAATAGGGGGCAGGCGCTTAGCAACGCTGTCAATCAAACCTGTTGCTAACGGTAGTGGGAGTGACCTCGAGGAAAGAAGGCGCCTGATTTGTCTGTTATTAATGTTCATATCTGAGAAATAAAACCACCAGGATCATGTAGAGGGTTAATACAAACATTTAAGACCAAAATGACGAGTCTGACAGCAGCAGGTACAGAGAGAGAGGACGCAGTTTTTCAATAGAAAGTGAATTGGAGCCAGATTAGCATGCTAGCTATGTTCATTTATATAAACAGTCTATGTAAGGAGTAGAACAGCGTATTCTTGGTGTCTGTTTCATCACTTCTTCCTGTTCTGAAGCACTTTTTCCCAATTAAAAGATATATTTCAATCTGATCTGTTGCTTCTTACGCCAAATACTTAAAATACTTTGAAAAAAACTTTGAAAATCGTGGATATACAGCCTTATTTTAAGCCAGGTTTGGTCTTAAAAACATTTGAATAGTGACATGTACAACCTTAAATGTAATTATCTTTCTTCAATTACTTAAAAAACAGATTTTATTTTATCTAAATAGATTCGATCGCTTCTTACTTGAACGAGACGGCTAGCAGGTTAGCTACGTCCATGTATGTACAGTCTGTGGCGTTAACGCTTAACATCACTGAAATCATTATCGTTTTTTGGCGTTCAGTTACTTATTTAACAAAATCCTAACTGTATTTTCCGAAATATAAGTCGCACCAACCAAAAAATGCATAATCATGAAGAAAAAAAACATATATTTCACATATAAATCGCATCTGAGTATAAGTCGCACCCTCGGCTAAAAAACTATGAAAAAACTGTGATTAAATACATGTACTTAAGCGCTTATTAACCATGATTAGCATTATTACTATGATTAGCACATACTAGCGCTGCTTTAACTCGAGCACATTCTAGCCCCTCCTCTGGTATTTCTGCCCCGTGACTCCGCCCCCCTCAGACTGTCCCGCCGCATCTCCAGGGACGGCCTTGATATTTCCTGTGATAGTCGCTCGGACTCGGTTATTTTAATTCGGCTGAGCGCATGTGGACAGATAGAGGGAGGCATGTCGTCGTCTAGGACTATATTTGGACAAGGCCTGCTTCCTCACAGATAAGAGCCGCAGTGACAGCGGCGCGTCAGAGTACACAGCGTTTACACGGAAAGTCCCGTATCTCTGCTCGCTCAGCGCTAACACGGCTACGTCTGTTTTGTTTGTGAATTTAAATAAAGTTCTGGAGTTTGTTTTACACCAAAATATCGATAAATTGTAGGAAACAGGGATTTTGAGTTTATAACAAATTAAAATATCAAATATCTAATAGATGCAGTATGTGACTTTTACTCTTAGTTCTTACTTTAGTCCTAGTAGTACGAGTCGTAGTCGTAGTAGTAGTAGTAGTAGTAGTAGTTGTTGTAGTAGTATTTTGTTGACTGTTTTAATAGCAGCGGGGAAGGTTCAAATGTCAGTATTTTTCCTGTTTAGTCCTTGTGACTTACAGCAATTGTCTTAGCTTACTCCTAGTAGTAGTAGTAGTAGTCTTAGTAGTAGTACTAGTAGTTCTAGTAGTAGAAGCAGTAGTAGTAGTAGTAGTATTGTGTGGGATGGTTTAATAGCGGTGAGTAAGGTTCAGATTATTGTCAGAATTTTTCCTGTTATGTAAATGTGGAGTTACAGTAAAATCATTTTAGTAGTAGGAGTAGAGGTAGTACTAGTAGTAGTAGTAGTAGTAGTAACAGTAGTAGTAGTAATAGCAGTAGTAGCAGTAAAGGTAGTAGTAGTAGTAGCAGCAGTAGAGGTAGTAGTAGTAGTAGTAGCAGTTAAGGTAGCAGTAGTAGTAGTACTAGTAGCAGTAAAGGTAGTAGTAGCAGCAGTGGTAGTAGTCGCAGTAGAGGTAGTAGTGGTAGTAGTAGTAGTAGTAGTAGTAGAAGTAGAGGTAGTAGTAGTAGTAGTAGTAGCAGCAGCAGCAGCAGCAGCAGCAGCAGCAGCAGCAGCAGCAGCAGCAGCAGCAGCAGTAGTAGTAGTAGCAGTAGCAGTAGTAGCAGTAGTAGTAGTAGTAGTAGTAGTAGTAGTAGTAGTAGTAGTAGTAGTATTGTGTGAGATATTTTAATAGTAGTGGGGGAAGAGTTGGTTGAGTTATCCATCTATTACTTTGTCAAGAAATATTTAGTGGCGTTATTAAACTTTGTTTCTTTACTTCATAATTCCATACATGTTATTTCATATATTTGATGTTCTGTGAGTATAAATGTAGAAAGTTTAAATATTTCCTTTGTAACGAGCCTAAATCCAGTTACATAACGACGTTTATCTCCTTCACTGCAGTATTTGTGTATCAGTGAGGCAAAAAGTATTTCAGCATCCAGTGTTTCCTTTTGTTTTTTACTTATTTTCACTATTTTCTACATTTTACATACATCCAGGACACATCGAATATATAAAGTAAGTGTATATATAAAAGGGGGCGGGGCTTCTTCTTCCTCTGTGCGCAGGATTCAAAATGGCGTCCTGTGATGTCTCTAATTTCTTGTAAATGTTTTTCTTTTTGTCGTTTCCTGGTCCCTGTCTCTAAATCATCCTTGAGTCAAACACTCGGGCTGATTCCTGTCGCTGTTTTCGCCCCCGTCCCGTGTTTGGTCTAAAACGATTCCGGCTCTCGGAGGATTAGACGCGACTGTCCCAGATCCGCCCCCCGTTTGACATTTCAGACGATTCAGCGGCGGAGAATCCAGAGAGATGACATTCAAACGTGTGGGAGGTTTAAGAACAGCAAGGTTATTGTCAGGATTTTATCTGTTCAGAACATGTGGAGTAATGCAGCCTCAGATCAGTGCTAGTAGTAGTGGTAGTAGTAGTAGTAGTAGTAGTAGTAGTAGTAGCAGTAGTAGTAGTGGTAGTAGTATTGTATGAGATGTTCAATAAAAGCAAGGAAGGTTAGTCAGTAGGTCAGTATTCTCTCTTTAGTACATGTGGAGGTGCAGTAATGTAGTCCTAGTTCAGTCCTAGTAGTAGTGGTAGTGGTAGTAGTATTAGTAGTAGTATTATTATTAGTAGTAGTAGTAGTAGTAGTACAGTGTGGGATGGTTTAATAGGCCTGAGTAAGGTTCAGATTACAGTCAGAATTTTTTCTATTTAGTCTTTGTTGAGTTACAGTAATGTAGTTTTAGTTCAGTCCTTGTAGTAATTGCAGTAGTATTTGAAGTAGTAGTAGTAGTAGTTAGTAGTAGTAGTAGTAGTAGTATTGTGTGGCATGTTTTAATAGGAGTGGGGAAGGTTCAAATTATATTACAGTAATGTAGTCTTAGTTCAATCCTAGTAGTAGTAGCAGTAATAGTAGCAGTAGTAGTCTTAGTAGTAGTACTAGTAGTAGTAGTGATAGTAATAGTAGTAATAGTAGCAGTGTAGATATAGTAGTAGTAGTTGTAATTGTAGTTGTTGTCGATATAGTAGTAGTAGTTGTAATTGTAGTTGTTGTCGTCCTAGTAATGGTAGTAGTAGTAGTAGTAGTAGTAGTAGTAGTAGTAGTAGTAGTAGTAGTAGTAGTAGTAGTAGTAGTAGTAGTAGTAGTGGTAGTCGTGGTAGTAGTAGTATTGTGTAGGATGTTTTGGGAGTGGGGAAGGTTCAAATTATGTTACAGTAATGTAGTATTAGTTCTACTAATAGTAGTAGTAGTCTTAGTGGTAGTACTAGTAGTCCTAGTAATAGTAGTAGCAGTAGTAGTAGTAGCAGTAGTAGTAGTAGTAATAGTAATAGTAATAGCAGTAGTTGTAACTGTAGTTGTTGTTATCCGAGTAGTAGTAGTAGTAGTAGTATGTGTGTGAGATGTTTTTTGTCCTAGTAGCAGTAGTAATAGTAGTAGTACTGGTAGTAGTAGTAGTAGTAGTAGTAGTGTGTAGGATGTTTTAGCAGAATTGAGTAAGATTATGATTATTGTCAGAATTTTTCCCGTTTAGTTCTTGTTAAGGTGCAGTAATGTAGTTTTAGATCAGTGCTAGCAGTAGTAGTAGTAGTAGTAGTAGTAGTAGTAGTAGTAGTAGTAGTAGTAGTAGTAGTAGTAATAGTAGTAGTGTTAATTGTATGACTGAAGCATATAGTGAAAACAAAACAAAAGAAAATATTTTTAAGATTGAAAAAGTGACAAAACACATTCACCCACAATAAAAGAATAAAAGCCCAAACTGTGATGGATCAAAACTCAGACGTCTCTAAACTGAAGGTGTTTTGTTACACTGCCCCCTATCTGTGTGGAGGGTGTAAACTCAGACATCTCTAAACTGATAAGGTGTTTTGTTACACTGCCCCCTATCTGCGTGGAGGGTGTGAACATCAGCAGGCGCCGGCGTCTGACCTCGATGATGTAGTCGTTTCCGTCTTTTCCGTGGACGGCCTTCACGGCGCAGATGTCCAGACCTCCAAACATCTCCGCGCACGAGTCCACCCACTGGCGATATCTGGAACGACGACAGTAAACACCCGATAAGACGCCGCGTAATGTCGTTTTAATCAGTGTTTACGCCGACAAAACTGCGGCCGTGAAAGATTTAAATGTGTTTTCAAAGTCAGACTGTACCAACTTCAGAGTGAATTAAAGGGGCCGTGTTACGCAAACCCTGCAGATTTAGCCTGAGTTCTTCTGAAAACACTCTGTTCCACCTTGTGATGTCATCATGTGGTAAAACAGGAAGTAAACTTGCTGACAGTTTAAAATATTATGGATATGAATAATTATAATTTTAATCTCGCGAATAAGTTCCACGTTTAAAGAACTGTTGCACTGTATTTCATTATTCGCCTGTACATCTCCAAAGTTCAAAATGCTCTGTTCCACCTTGTGATGTCATGAAGTGGTAGTTTTCAAGTTAACAGCTATAATTTACTTTTAGTTCAGTAGAAGTTGGCAATTCCAGAGCTGAAATGATCCAAATAATTCTAGAAATGAAAGTGTATGGAGTGTAAAAACACAGCGGCGCACTTCCTGTACCGCCACATGATGACATCACAAGGTGGAACAGAGTGTTTTCAGTTTGAGAGAAGAACTCAAGCCTAAATCTGCAGGTTTGTGTGTTAAACATGTGTGAATGAAACAAAAAAACACAACTCCAGGTCTGTTTGTGACGAGGAAACGACATTATAACAGATAAAATAGCGTAATATGACAAATAAAATAGTGTCACATGACCCCTTTAAGGTTTAAGGTTCACATTAATGTCCCTGTAGGTCATTTTGTCATTTGCATTTGACCCGTCCTTCATCCTCCATGTAGATCTTGAGCTAGGCTTGATCATGACTATGCTAGCTGAAGGATTTTTGCATGTTTTTAGTGCTCTGACGTTCCTAGCACATACTAAACCATCAAAACCTCCCCTTCGAGTCAGCTCACCTGTCAGTCATGGCGATCTGCTCCAACATGGCCGACCCTGTGTTGGCTTTCCAGTTCCCGGAGATGGAAGTTCTCCTTCAAATCGAACATAAAACAGATCAAGAAATGACTCAAAAGACAAGACAACCCCATCACGGCCTGTGTAGTCTGCCCATTCACTGTGACTCATGATTTAGTCTAGTATTAACCTGAGTGAAGAGCGGGTCTACAGCCTGTGACGTGGCTCAGCTGGTAGAGTTTTGTACAAAGAAGTGGACTGAGCGAGTGCGACGTCGCCCACAGCGTTCGACTGCAGTTAAGTGAAGCTCGTCGAGGCTAGAGCAGGTATAGCGGCGAATTTGGAGCCCAATTTCCGTGTTTGGAAGTCCGACCGTGAGTATCATAGCGACCAAAGAGCCAATCAGGAGCGAGGCTGTTGAAGTTAACGGACCACAAACCTGTTGCTAATGCTAGCGGGAGCGAACGCGAGGAAAGAAGACGCCTGATTTGTCTGTTATTAATGTTCGCATCTCGATTTATGGACAGAAGTCGATGAAGCCGTAAGTGCGCAAATGATCACTTCTTTTTCGTAACGCGGCGGCTAGCAGGTTAGCTATGTCCATTTATATAAACAGTCTATGGTTGGTCCTTGAGCAAGACACTTCACTGACTCTCTCTCGTCTGGGAATCAGTTATTTGGAGAGTCCATTTGTCAGGATTATGTAACCCACATGACCTAATTAGCCCCTCCCCTTTACCACACCGGTGAGCGTTTAATTACCTGGCGCGCCCCTGTCATTTCCTGCTCCGGTGCTCCTGCTGCTGCTCACTGTGGCTCGTGGTCGTGCTTTGGAGTTGGCGTGTGCTCATCTTGCTAAAAATCCGTATATACTGCTCTCAAACCACTACTGATTCAACCCATTCGACCCTCCGCTCAGCGGTAAGTTCACGTGTTTTAAACCGCTGTTTATTTGCGCCACTCTAGCACTATGCTAAGCTATTACGAACACCCATAGAGCTACGGCTAAAAATGCTAGCGCTAGCGCGTATGGCGAATTTGAACCAGTTTTGCATCCGTATTAATTAAATACGCAATAAAATGTAATTCTACTTCTGCCGAATTAAAGGCCAAACCTTTAAAGGTAAAGGACACTTTTTGTTTTGTGAATTAACACCCGTTTTGATGCCTATTTTTGTTATGATTGATGAGACTGATTTGGCGGCCATAATTTTGAATGAATTTAAATGTAGCTACGTGTTTTGTTTGTTTGCGCAACTTAGAATTTTGATATATTTGTTAGCCTACAAAGGGTTTAACTTAACTTAAAGGTGCACTATGATTTTGTGAAATGTTAAAATGTTATAAAATGAATAATTTATAATGTATATGATGTGAATAGTATTGCAATTCATACTAATTGTAACTGTATGTATTTATAATTGTTTAGCTTATAATCTGTAAGCTACATAATATGAATTTAATTTGAGTTTTCCTTTTTGACCATGTACAGGTCAGGTTTTTTTTCCCCCTTTCATTCTGAGGATTCAAACTTCACCCGTGATGGCGAGCTACCCTTAAACCACTCTGTGGTAGGAAATCGAACTCTTTTATTTCTCTGGACTTGAAACAAACTTTGATACTTGGTCTGAAAGACTTTGCTCACACACACACACAATCTCATGGACTATTGATATGGACAATCTGACAATTTGATTTCACGGGATTGAAGTTATTATTTATTTTCTGTGCTTTAATTGAATTATACCTGCCTTATTATATATTTGTTTAATATAAATGTTTATTGTTATTATTATTGCATTTCTGAATATATATATATATACATAGAAAATATATTAATACAATCATTCATATAACCAACTTTATTTTGTCTGTGTTTCATTCACTACTACTGGCTCCCTATCGAACCTATTCTGAAACATCCTTACAGTCAGTCCGCCTAGCCTACTATGCGTTACATGTGGCGAGCTAGCCAGGAGCCAGAGTAGGTGAATGAACTTTTTGTTTTCGTTTTGTGACTATTTTGGGAAAAAAATGCCGATTTCATCACTCAGTCTGGTATTACTATTTCACGATCCGTTCTCGTTACTGGTGTAGCTAACACTGACGCAGAAAGCGAAATTGTTGATTGTTTACGCAGTTACGGCGATATAAAACGTGCCCTGAACGTTACTGACCCGAGTAGTTCGTTTTACAAAAACCTGATCGTTGAGTTCATAAATGATTCCGCTATTTCTTTATTGGAACCACTGTTACCATATACATACACTTCTATAGCAACGACCGCACATTCCGTGTTACTTCACTTTCGTCTGAATATGCAGCCACAGTGAGCCGCAGCTCCCCATCCCCTGAAACTAACTACCTCCTTGACCTCAAGCGCATTGCAGAACGCTCTGGGAAACGCTTTGAAGATGTCTTGAAATCCGTAATGGATCAAATTGGTAACCATTTGGAGCAAGCTGGAGCAAGCAACGATGATAATGACACTGACAATGATTCTATTATTGATGATGATGATGACGAGGATGGAGGTGATGGAAAAGAAGAGGAGACTGTTAACATGCTACCTACAACTCTGACACCCACTAATACAAAACTTCCCGAACCTCAAACACACATCCACTTCTTCAACAATCTTCCCAACAAGAGACACAACAAAGACAACAAAGCTATTCATTTACGCGCCCTCTCAAAGAATATCACTCTCAAGAAATGATATAAATCCACAGGAAGTACAAAGGGTTGTGGTGGAACATGTTGTCCGGAACAGTGATGTAAATGTATCATCTTTGCGACTCCGTTCATTTTCCGGCAAAATTCCGAAACCAAATAATGAAATGGACTATGAAACATGGAAAACTCAAATCGAACTATTACTCGCTGACCCCAGCCTTTCAACCTTACACATCACTCATCGCCTCATGGAAAGTTTGTTGTCACCTGCTGCTGATTTGATAAAAGGATTGGGGCCTGAAACACTACCTGCAGTTTTACTCCGCATACTGGACTCTGCATACGGTACAGTGCAAGACGGGGAGGAGCTCTTTGCTCAGTTTTTAAACACGCTCCAAAATCCCGGAGAACAGCCCTCATCTTACCTTCAACGACTGCATCTCACACTCAGTACAGTAGTTAAAAGAGGTGGCATTCAAGCAGCAGATAAAGACAAACACCTACTCAAACAATTCTGTCGTGGATGCTGGGACAATTCAATCATAACAAAATTACAACTTGAACAAAAGAAGCACAATCCCCCAACATTTGCAGAGCTGTTGTTGGCACTAAGAACCGAAGAAGATCGGCAAATTATCAAAGAATCCTTGATGAAAAAGCATATTGGTTCCTCCAAACAAAGAGTCAATCTACAATCTCAAAGTGCCTGTTCCTGCTCCAATCCCAGTTCAAACTCGAGCACAACAGATGAACTAAAAGATTTAAAGAAACAGATCCAACAGCTCCAACGTCAAATGTCCACCCTACTGTCCAGAAAAACTAATTCAAAGTCTGAGCCAAAACACAGCAGCCATACTCCACCCCAAGCCTCAACCAAACCCAGACCCTGGTACTGCTTCAAGTGTGGTGAAGATGGCCATGTTTCAGCCTCCTGTCCCAATAGACCCAACCCAAGTCTTGTCGACCAGAAAAAGAAACAACTACGTCAAAAACAACAAATCTGGGAAGAAAAACATAAGTTAAACTAGCAGCAGCTTCTGCAGAGGGACTTTCAGGAGCTGCCATGGTCCAACGTCCCAACACCAATAAATCACCCCCACACATTCTGCCAAGAGGTCTGATTGGTACAAAGAGCACTGGACAAGTACAAATAAATGGAACAATCTTCAACTGCCTCCTGGACAGTGGTTCCCAAGTTACTACTGTCCCACACTCTTTTTACAATACCTATTTGGCTGACCATGAAATCAAACCCCTCAATAACCTATTGGAAGTTGAAGGAGCAAACGGTGAAGCTGTGCCATATCTCGGATACATTGAACTAAATCTCACTTTCCCATCTGAATTCCTAGGATCCGAAATTGAAGTCAATACTCTTGCTCTTGTTATACCAGACATCAAGCAATCTCACCCCCTCATTTTAATTGGCACCAACACACTGGACATTGCATACCAAAAGCATTCCGAATCCAGTCAAATTGGTTATCAACCTTCCACATTTGGATACCAAGCCGTCCTGAAAATCCTACAGCACAGACATACCCATAATTCAAACAAGCAGCCAACTTTTCTAACACTGCACTCCAACCAGCCAGAAATCATCCTACCTGGCCAAACAACAGTCCTCGAGGGGCATTTTGCTACACAGTTCCTACAAGAAGAAAAATCTGCCATTGTTGAACACCCATCTTCCATAGCCCTCCCTGGTGGTCTATTGGTCAAAAGCTGTCTCATTGACATACCTCAACACCGGCCTTGTCATCTGCCAGTTGTAATTACCAATGAGTCAGAACACACAATCATCCTTCCACCACGAGCAATCATAGCAGAGATCAACGCATTCCAGACAATCATCAATAAAGAGCACAATGTCAAAAATCCCCAGCAACCATCAGAGACTCCTACACCACAACTGCAGTACAACTTTGGAAACTCCCCTTTGACACCACAATGGAAAGAGCGGTTAACATCAAAGCTCAATAGCATACCTGACGTGTTTGCTAAACATGACCTCGACTTTGGCCGAACCAGCAAAGTGAAACACCAGATCAAGCTGTCCGATCCAACACCATTCAAACAACGACCACGTCCAATCCATCCTCAAGATGTTGACGCTGTAAGAAAACACTTACAAGAACTGTTGGAATCTGGAGTCATAAGAGACTCAGACTCACCATTTGCATCCCCGATTGTGGTTGTTCGCAAGAAGAATGGCAGCGTACGACTTTGCATTGACTACCGAAAACTGAATCTTCAAACCATCAAGGATGCATATGCACTTCCAAAGTTGGAGGATGCCTTCACAGCACTTTCCGGTTCAAAGTGGTTCACAGTACTCGACCTGAAATCTGGATATTATCAAATTGAGATGGATGAAGATGACAAATCTAAAACTGCATTTGTATGTCCACTGGGATTTTATGAATTCAATCGCATGCCACAGGAGTGACCAATGCGCCGAGCACATTTCAAAGACTCATGGAAAAATGTATGGGTGAACTCAATCTCAAAGAAGTTTTGGTGTTCATTGACGACTTAATAGTCTTCGCCCCCACTCTTGAAGAACACGAAGAGAGATTGATGAAAGTATTGAACCGACTCAAAGATTTTGGTCTGAAATTATCCATCGAGAAATGCATGTTTTGTCAAACTTCAGTGAAGTATTTGGGCCACGTTGTGTCCCAAGATGGAGTGGAAACAGATCCCGATAAAATCGCCGCCCTGCAATCTTGGCCAGTTCCAACAAACCTAAAGGAGCTGAGGTCATTTTTAGGATTTGCGGGATACTATCGACGTTTTGTGCAAGACTACTCCACCATTGTAAAACCTCTGCATGATCTCACTGCCGGATATCCACCCAGTCAAAAGAAGCTCAGACCAATCATAAAACCAGGAAATTATCTAAACCCAAAAGAACCTTTTGGTGGCCGCTGGACTCCAGTTTGTCAGCAAGCCTTCAACAATATAATTGTAAAACTCACCTCTGCTCCTGTTCTTGCTTTTGCGGACCCCCCCACAAACCATATGTACTCCACACAGATGCCAGTTCCATCGGCCTTGGGGCAGTCCTATATCAAGAGCATGATGGAAAGAAGCGAGTTGTTGCATACGCCAGCAGAGGCTTGTCAAGGAGTGAATCCAACTACCCTGCACACAAACTGGAATTCCTTGCGCTCAAATGGGCAGTTACCGAGAAATTCAGCGACTACCTTTACGGCACTCAGTTCACGGTTATTACGGACAGCAACCCACTAACATACCTGCTAACATCAGCAAAACTTGATGCTACATCTTACAGATGGCTCTCTGCTCTGTCCACCTTTTTCTTTCAAACTCGTTTACAGAGCCGGCAAACAAAACGCTGATGCTGATGGTCTGTCCCGTCGACCTCATCCTGAGCTGCCTGATGATCAAAGATCTAAAAAAGAACATGAGAGAGTTCTCAAATTTGTACAACGCCATCTTGAAGAACCTGTCCACAATGTCATCGACCACCCCACTGTTCAAGCGATTTGTGATCGTCAACTGGTGTACAGCTCTCAATCTATTGACCCCGACAATGCCCTTGTTCTCTCAATGTCTACACATCCTGGAAGTTTACCAGATAGCTTCACCGACGACACACAGTTTGCCTCCCTGGTCCTTCCTCAATACTCACCCTGCTGATCTTGCCGCAAAACAACGTTCTGATCCCATCATTTGGCATGTAATAACGCAGATTGAGCGAGGAGAATCTCCACCACCAACACTTCGAGATGAACTTCCTGAGTTGCCCCTTCTGCTAAGAGAAGTAAATAAATTGGAGCTCCAGAACAACCTTCTTGTAAGGAGGAGGCACGTTGGAAGTCAAATTCACTATCAGTTGGTGTTACCAGAGGAGTGTCGGGCTGTAGTGCTGTCGCAACTACATGATCACATGGGCCATCTCGGAATTGAGAGGACTTTGGATTTGGTCCGTTCCCGATTCTATTGGCCGAAGATGGTTGTCGACATCCAGAACAAGGTCAAGACTTGCGAACGTTGTGTGAAAAACGCAAGGCATTACCAGAGAGAGCTGCACCTCTTGTTAATATCAAAACATCACGCCCATTAGAACTGGTGTGTATGGATTTCTTATCGCTGGAACCAGACCGCAGGACCAAAGACATTCTTGTAATAACTGATCATTTCACAAAATACGCTATGGCAGTGCCCACACCAAATCAAAAGGCTCGTACGGTTGCAAAGTGCCTTTGGGAAAATTTCTTCATTCACTACGGCATACCAGAGCGGCTACACAGTGATCAGGGTCCTGACTTTGAGTCACATACCATCAAGGAGTTGTGTGACATTGCTGGCATTCACAAAGGGAGAACTACTCCATACCATCCCAGAGGGAACCCAGTGGAAAGGTTTAATCGAACTTTATTGAACATGCTGGGAACTCTGACTGAAGAGAAAAAATATCGCTGGCGAGATTTTGTTAAACCGCTTGTACATGCATACAATTGCACTAAAAATGATGTAACTGGATTTTCACCATACGAATTGATGTTCGGGGGGGAAAGTCGTCAACCTCGCTTACCTGTCGATCTGGCTTTTGGACTACCCCTGAAAGGGAACACCTCAACATCTCACTCACAATATGTCCAAGACCTGAAGGACCATCTAAGAGAAAGTTACCAACTGGCCATAACCAACTCTGAGAAGGTAATGGACCGCAACAAGAATCTGTTTGATCGCCGTGTCTCTCCTTCCGAGTTAGCTGTTGGTGACAGAGTCTTGGTGAGGAATGTTCGTCTGAGAGGAAAGCAAAAGTTGGCTGACAAGTGGGAATCTGATGTGTATGTGGTGGTGAGGAAAGCCGGCAACCTCCCCGTGTACACAGTCAGACCTGAAAACCAAGCAAAGCCACTGAGAACATTACACCGTGATCTTTTACTGCCATGTGGGTACTTACCTGCCACCACTAAGGAGCAACCTGCAAGAAAAAGACCACGTGTCGACTTACCTGATCCTGATCCTGTTGTTGACGAAGAGAATCTATCAGAGGACGAGTTCAGATTACCTGCTCTCGATCCACATCCTGTTGAACCTGTTAGATTCACCAAGATTATTGAAAAGCCAACTGTCTTCACGTCCATGTCAGCCAACAACCAGCCCCTAGTTCCTTCACACACCAGAGTCACCGTCTCAGAAGAGGATCCAACCTCTGTGTCAAAGGAACAGGACTCTTCAGTTATGGTTGAAACCCCTCTGGTTATGGAAGAAGTGCAAGACGTTGCCCAACCTGAATTTAATGAACCGGAATCAGTCAGTCCTGTCGTAGCCTCTGAAGATGAAGACAACTCTCCTTCTCAATCATCAGTTTCAGAGCTCCCCAGTGACTTGAACTTACCTACAGAATCTGAACCATCTAGTCCTACATCTGACCCTCTTCCACGCCGATCAACCCGTGAACGCCATCCACCACATCGTTTACAATACACAAAGCTTGGTAACCCCCTTCTGAAAAGCATACAATCACTGTTCCATGGATTGAGCACAGCATTTTCTTATGCTTTGGAGGATGGTGAAGATGGGTCAAGTTTTCCATACGCCGGTCAGCCAGCTATCCGCAGTCAGCCCGGTCCATGTCCGAGGACGTTCATGGATTCAGGGGGGGAAAGTGTAACCCACATGACCTAATTAGCCCCTCCCCTTTACCACACCGGTGAGCGTTTAATTACCTGGCGCGCCCCTGTCATTTCCTGCTCCGGTGCTCCTGCTGCTGCTCACTGTGTGGCTCGTGGTCGTGCTTTGGAGTTGGCGTGTGCTCATCTTGCTAAAAATCCGTATATACTGCTCTCAAACCACTACTGATTCAACCCATTCGACCCTCCGCTCAGCGGTAAGTTCACGTGTTTTAAACCGCTGTTTATTTGCGCCACTCTAGCACTATGCTAAGCTATTACGAACACCCATAGAGCTACGGCTAAAAATGCTAGCGCTAGCGCGTATGGCGAATTTGAACCAGTTTTGCATCCGTATTAATTAAATACGCAATAAAATGTAATTCTACTTCTGCCGAATTAAAGGCCAAACCTTTAAAGGTAAAGGACACTTTTTGTTTTGTGAATTAACACCCGTTTTGATGCCTATTTTTGTTATGATTGATGAGACTGATTTGGCGGCCATAATTTTGAATGAATTTAAATGTAGCTACGTGTTTTGTTTGTTGCGCAACTTAGAATTTTGATATATTTGTTAGCCTACAAAGGGGTTAACTTAACTTAAAGGTGCACTATGATTTTGTGAAATGTTAAAATGTTATAAAATGAATAATTTATAATGTATATGATGTGAATAGTATTGCAATTCATACTAATTGTAACTGTATGTATTTATAATTGTTTAGCTTATAATCTGTAAGCTACATAATATGAATTTAATTTGAGTTTTTTCCTTTTTGACCATGTACAGGTCAGGTTTTTTTTTCCCTTTCATTCTGAGGATTCAAACTTCACCCGTGATGGCGAGCTACCCTTAAACCACTCTGTGGTAGGAAATCGAACTCTTTTATTTCTCTGGACTTGAAACAAACTTTGATACTTGGTCTGAAAGACTTTGCTCACACACACACACAATCTCATGGACTATTGATATGGACAATCTGACAATTTGATTTCACGGGATTGAAGTTATTATTTATTTTCTGTGCTTTAATTGAATTATACCTGCCTTATTATATATTTGTTTAATATAAATGTTTATTGTTATTATTATTGCATTTCTGAATATATATATATATACATAGAAAATATATTAATACAATCATTCATATAACCAACTTTATTTTGTCTGTGTTTCATTCACTTACTTACTGGCTCCCTATCGAACCTATTCTGAAACATCCTTACAGTCAGTCCGCCTAGCCTACTATGCGTTACAATTAGCATAAGTTGGTGCGAGTGTAGAAAGTGACTGAACAAGGTCATGAAAAACAGGTGTAAATCCAGGTAAATCCAATTAGATTTAACGAGAAGGGGATTTAATAAAAGATATACAGGTATTTCCTTATGTTTTTCGATGGTTAAAAACATAGACGCATTTATTCTGACTCCACCACCGACTTTAGAAGCAAAAAAAAACACAAAAAAAGGTATAACTATGGCATATTCACATTACGCTGCAACCAAAACCAGCCCCATCCTGCGTTTTTACTCCAGCACACGGACTCACATGTACGCCTTGTAGTTGCTCCCGATCTTCTGAATTCGGATGTCGTACTTGGACTGGACAAAAGGCTCGGAGGTGGCGTACGTCCCGGCCAAAGCCACGACGCTGGTGATGTCTTGGAAGTCCTGCTGGTTCTCCACTTTGATCTGAGCCCAAAACACGTCACGTTAGAGGAATAATGAGCAGAGCCGTGGGACCTAACACCTAATGGAGCCTGGATGGAAACAGGCCCAGAGGAGTTTTACTGCCTCACCTCGTACAAGCAGGTTTTTTTTTTTACAGTGTTACTGCGCTGGAGTATTGACCTTCTTCAGCCCCGCCCACTTTTTCCACAAATGCAGCTGAACCGTGTTTTTTTTTGAGGTGACACTTATGGTTATGATGCAGAATTTTGGAAAAGTTTTGACGCTAAAATATTATATAAAGTGGGTTGGTTTGTGTTAAATGTTCAATATTTATGTGCAGCCAGGGCCGGTTCAGGCTATAGGCAAATTCAGCAGCTGCTTAGGGCCCCGAGGCCAGCAGGGGGCCCCCAAGAGCTCATACTACTATAATATAATATATCAAGTTTTACTGGACACAGAGTTTGCATGTTCACGGCAGCCTAAATATCGATTTTACTACAGAGAGAAACGTAATTTATTTCATTTATTTAAATAAGAAATGAACACTACTGATGTGTCTTTTATTTCAAATTGAGTTTCTCTTTGTAATATCAAGCTTGAGTTGTTCCAGATTTTTTGTTTAAGCAGAACTAAAGTTTGTTTCCATCTGAAAAGGTTAAACGTTACATATCAAGTGCAATTTTTCAATAAATATTTGGTTTGGCTCAGGAATTTGTCTAAATTTTGGCCCAGTGTGAATTTGACTTTGACACTACTGCTTTAAAGTTATTACAGAAGAACTTTTATCGACCAAAATGGGATATAATCTGAACTGATACCTTGGAAGCCCATACACGATCCACCAAAATGTTCAATATCTCTCAAAATTATAGCCAAAGTTACAATATTTCTATGGAAACAAGCAGGACGAGTCAGGTTTGTGGAGATGCAAGCCTGCTCACAGTAAGGACGCACTTTTTCTTTCTTTTTCAGAGCAATAAACGCATCCAAAATGAAAAAACAAACAAACAAAACAGTCAATTAAAGGTACATACTGTGACTTTAAAGCCTAATAATTACATCATATCATAAATTCAACCATTTGTGCCTAAAAAAACAACACAAAACTTTCATTTTCTGACTTAGAAATGAGAATTTATGGATGTAAAAGTGAAACTAAACACAGATATTTGTTTTTTAAAGTGTGACCGATGTGATCATGGTCCACAGAGTCTTGGTAAACGGCATTTATAAATATCGCATAATTAAAATACTGCCATTTATAAAAAATATAAACCATCTTCACCCTTCCCAAGCCTTTCGGATCGTGCCCCATAGCGCAGACTGACCTCGCATAGTTCGATACTCATATAAAACCAGATTACGTTGGCTCTTACGATACATTTTCTCACACATAGTAGCGTTTTTTTGTATGACTTCATGGACTGAAATAGCCTCCTCCAGCTCTGAGTGCTCGTTACAGGGAGATAGTAGCAGAGGAGCGATGGGGTGAGCGCTGACAGAACATGGGAAACAATCTGGAGACAGGCCCATCCGTCTATATGTGCCGCATGTGACGGTTTATCAGCCGTCACTATCCCCCATGTTAAACGACCGGAGATCATGGCTCATTACACGGCTCTATGTGCTGGGAAAGCATCAAAACTGACACAACTGAGAGTTTTTAGCTCTAAGCATGTCGACATCAGACTTCTTTGAGCATTTAAACATGAATTCTGCAGGTGTAGATGTTTGCATTTGTCTTGACGGTGATGTTGTAGATGACTGCTTTGAATGTTTAATGACAAACCGGCCCAGAACACCGCCTGTCCCACCAGGAGGAGGACCAGGGGAAGACCCAGGACACGCCTGACCTGGGAACGCCTTGGGGTCCCACTGGAGTTGCACTTTATCAGAAAGTTCCTAGTTTGTGAGTTGTGTTCACTGACAATGGCGATAAAAGTCTGAAAGATTCTGGAGGAGCTGGAGGACGTGTCTGGGGTGAGGGAAGTCTGGGAGTCCCTGCTTAGACTGCTGCCCCCGTGATAAGAGGAAGAACATGGATGGATGGTTGACAAATTGGGTTGTGGTTGAGGACCTGCCTGAGGACTCCACGTGGAAAGAACTTGTAGCTAAATCTGATGCAGAGTATTTTTTCAGAATCAGAATCTTTCACAGCTCGCAAACTAGGAACTTTCTTCGATGATAAAGTGCAACATAAAAACACTGAATAATAATAATAAAATAAAAAAGTAGAAATATAGCTATTATAATAAAAAATATGTACAACATCATCAGAACCACAGTGCAAACATGACATATTAAGGTGACCCGTTTGTCTTCTGTAGAGATGAATGTTTTCTGTCCTTGTTTTAAATAAATAAAGACAAATATGACTAAATGTAGGATTTATCAATATGTTTAAAGGCCTACACCTGATTTAAGCCCCGACCTTTTATGCTGCAACTGGTAACTGAGATTTTTTTCCGCTTTTGAGTTCCGACCTCAGAGGGATCCAGCTGAATGAACTCTAATATTTGGTTGTTCCGCCTGATGGTCGAGTCTGACGCTGCACAAAGCTTCTCCAGCACAAAGATTCTCAGTGGGGTTAAGGTCTGGACTCTGTGGTGGATCTAGACCTGACTCGTACCTATAGACTCAGTAAAAGCCAAAGTTAAATCTGTCAACTGGACAAAAAGTTGTAGGAGTGAAGATGTTTGGCGGCTTCTTCAGTTCTGGTCAGATTTACATAAATGTTGGATCAGTGTGACTCTGAAGTGCTGTATGTTTGCAAGTTTTTCTCCCCGACAAAACCCACAATGTCGATGAACGTTTCTGCACGCGACAAAGGCACCGACGAAAGTTTGAACTTTGTGTTTAAACAAGAGAGAGAATGTGAGAAAATGTTAATGCCTGTGTGAGAAAAGTGTATAAAGTGTGAGGTGAGGGGTTTTACAGACAAGAAACAGAGAGAATAATTGTAAAAATAAAGCTGATACTTCGTGGATTTCGCCTATTGTGGGTTATTTTTAGAACGTAACCCCGAGATAAACCAGGTAACACTGTACACAGATATAAACAACATGGCTAATGCTAAACCCAAGGCTAAAAAAACAGTTAAAGAGCAGAGGATTGTGGGATTGACCCTGTATCACGTGTTGTTTATGAGCTGGTGCATCTCTCACATCACCAGCCCCTTCACTCTGATGTTCCACCACGAAAAACAACACATGGGGCTGTAAATGGGATGTTTCCATATGGTTCTCAACATCTTGGATTGATTTAAACTGCCTGTCCTTGGCAATTGCTTCCAGATGGTTCTCACACTGAAAATACATTTAAAATAAGAATAGAAAATAACACTGAACACACTGAATGAAGTAAAAGGCCGATTAAAGTTGATTATTATTAACATTATTATGAACTGGGCGACAGTGGCTCGGTTGGTAGAGCGTCAAATCCACTGATCCGAAGGTTGTTGGTGCGATTCCAGCTCCCACAGATGAAAGCTGTTGTTGTGTCCTTGGGCAAGACACTTAACCCACCTCGTCCCCAGTGTCTGTGTGCACATTATTAGCTAAAATATGTATTAGATCATATGTATTTGTTTAAAAATGCTATGCTAATGTTTCAGTAAATCCTATGGGCTCAAAATATCTTTACAAGCTAAATATGATTGGGCTAAATTCCGCTAAATTCCTAAGTTCCGCTCTGTAGTTATAATCTCTGACATCCGTGGATCAATCTGTTATAATTTACGCTTTTAAAATCGCAATATTCATCTAAAACGACTTAATAAAAGAAACAAATCCGCTGACTTCCTCGTTAGAAAACTGCAGTGTCCAATGGGAGCCAACGTCGCCGTGAACGTCATCGCAACAAAGAGCCGTGGAGCTGTCGGCGCCCCCTATGGACAGCTGCATGTCACACTAACAAATAGCAGATTTCTTTTTTCGTACCAAACTGACGACGCAATGTGGGCGTGTAAACGTGGAGGTGAAAATAGAGATTGATTGAAAATAAACGATTAAAGATTGCAGTTGTCCTTCACTATATCGCGGTTCACCTTTCGTGGTCTCACTGTTTCGTGCATTGTGTTCTGCGTCCTGATTGGCTGAGAGACTGTAGACCATTGTGTTCTGCGTCCTGATTGGCTGAGGGACTGTAGACCATTGTGTTCTGCGTCCTGATTGGCTGAGGGACTGTAGACCATTGTCCATCAGTCTCCTCCGTGTCTCCTGTACAGTACAGAATGTGTCAGACAAATTTACATAAATGTTGGATCAGTGTGACTCTGAAGTGCTGTATGTTTGCAAGTTTTCTCCCCGACAAAACCCACAATGTCGATGAAACGTTCTGCACCGACAAAGGCGCCGACGAAGGTTTGAACTTTGAGAGAAAAGTGAGAAAATGTTAATGCCTGTGTGAGAAAAGTGTATAAAGTGTGTGGTGAGGGGTTTTACAGACAAGAAACATAAAACAAAGATACAAAATAAAGCTGATACTTCGCGGATTTCGATTATTGTAAGTGAACAAAATATGTATCGTACAAAAATAAACCACAGAACAGTTGGTAAATCTGTAACATTTAACAGAACCAAACCCAGATGCTGCTCCCGGTGCCACAGTGCGCACACATTTAGAAACGTGTCGCTCTGAAAGCCTCGTGTTTAATTTCATGATGTGACAATGAGCCGATGCCATTTACTGAGGTTTGGGGGAAAGTCTTGTGAGGTCTGCAGTTTTCAATACAAACCAATTTAACTAAATGAATTACAAAATGGGTGGAACAAAGAAACCCAAATGTGCTTTTAAAAATGACACAATCCAGTGTAAATATGGGGCTAAATGAGCGAGCGCCGGCCAATAAAAGTACGTTCAGAGCTTTACAGATGGTGGGCAGCTTTGATGTGGAGCGTGGCTGGATAAACACAGATATGACTTTGAAGGGAGATGAAACCATTACAGTGACAGGATAAACACGAGCTAAAGTCAGGACTTATACAGACTCATTACTGCGGCAAACGGGACTTTAGTGCAGACTCAGGAGCGAGCTGGAGAGAGTGAGGAATAATGTCACAGACTCGTTTACTGTAATCCAGGGCCACCTCGAAAATGAGTTTAAACTGATACTGGTGGGAATAGTAGAAACAAGGTCGAAAACAGGGCGAAACTAGGACTAGATCAGGTTTAAACAAGGTCTAAACCAGAACTAAACTAAGTCTAAACCAGGACTAAACCAGGTCTAAACTAAGACTACATCAGGTCTAAACCAGGATTAAACTAAGACTAGATCAGGTCTAAACCAGGTCTAAACCAGGACGAAACCAGGTCTAAACCAGGTCTAAACTAGGTCTAAACCAGGGACTAAACTAGGACTAGATCAGGTTTAAACAAGGTCTAAACCAGGACTAAACTAAGTCTAAACCAGGACTAAACCAGGTCTAAACTAAGACTACATCAGGTCTAAACCAGGATTAAACTAAGACTAGATCAGGTCTAAACCAGGTCTAAACCAGGACGAAACCAGGACGAAACCAGGTCTAAACCAGGTCTAAACTAGGTCTAAACCAGGGACTAAACTAGGACTAGATCAGGTTTAAACAAGGTCTAAACCAGGACTAAACTAAGTCTAAACCAGGACTAAACCAGGTCTAAACTAAGACTACATCAGGTCTAAACCAGGACTAAACTAAGTCTAAACCAGGTCTAACCCAGGACTAAATTAAGTCTAAACCAGGTCTAAACCAGGACTAAACTAAGTCTAAACCAGGACTAAACCAGGTCTAAACGAGGACTAAATTAAGTCTAAACCAGGTCTAAACTAAGACCAGATCAGGTCTAAACCAGGACTAAACCAGACTAAACCAGGTCTAAACTAAGACTACATCAGGTCTAAACCAGGTCTAAACTAGGTCTAAACCAGGTCTAAACCAGGACTAAATTAAGTCTAAACCAGGTCTAAACCAGGTCTAAACTAAGACTACATCAGGTCTAAACCAGGTCTAAACCAGGACTAAATAAGTCTAAACCAGGACTAAACCAGGTCTAAACCAGGACTAAACTAAGTCTAAACCAGGACTAAACCAGGTCTAAACGAGGACTAAATTAAGTCTAAACCAGGTCTAAACTAAGACCAGATCAGGTCTAAACCAGGACTAAACCAGGACTAAACCAGGTCTAAACTAAGACTACATCAGGTCTAAACCAGGTCTAAACTAGGTCTAAACCAGGTCTAAACCAGGACTAAATTAAGTCTAAACCAGGTCTAAACCAGGTCTAAACTAAGACTACATCAGGTCTAAACCAGGTCTAAACCAGGACTAAATTAAGTCTAAACCAGGGCTAAACTAGGTCTAAACTAAGACCAGATCAGGTCTAAACCAGGTCTAAAGTAAGACCAGATCAGGTCTAAACCAGGACTATCTCAGGATTAAACTAGAACCAGACCAGGTCTGATACTAAGATTAAACTGGACTTTTCCTGTTGGTGTGTTTCAGCTGGACTGATGTGTGTCACTCTGAATTACTCAAACTAGGCATCAGTGATCAATCTGGGACGGCTCTCACCGAAAGCGATCAGAAAACGTGGAACGCCATGACGATTATTTGAATGTGATTGGTCGAAGCGTCAGAACAGCTGAACGAGCCAAAACAATCAGACTTTAGTCGTCTACAAAAGCTCACAGCTCTGACCTTCTGCACGTTTCTCACAAACACAATAGTCTGGACTGACGCTAAAACAGGCTGAAGTTTCTCTGTCGGCGTCGCCATGTTTGTTTTATTTCTTGAGCTTTACCTCAGCGCTGCTCTGTGATTGGTCGGGCCCCATCGCACCAGCGGGCCGAGCCAAAACGGAGTCTCGTGACAACAAAGGTGTTCTTTTTGTTACGTCTCAACTAAATAAACTGTTTCTAAACACATTCGACACCAAGACTAACCTCAGACTCAATCAGGTCTGTGCTACGTCAAGTCAAATTTATTTATACAGCGCAAAACAACCACCGCTGCCCAAAGTACTGCACAACAAAACATGCAAAAATATAACAGAACACAGCAAATACAACAGTCCAAGAGTCCGGCTCAGCTCCAGTTAAAAGCCAGTGCAAACAGATGAGTTTTCAACAAAGATTTAAACATACTGTATTTTCCGGACTCCAGAGTGCAGCTGATTTTAAGTCGCAGGTATCCCATGTAGTAATATGAAAAATTAGCTCAAAAACGTTCATTTGTGAGGGACTAGTGCAGTTTTACATGCTTTTTTTTACAGTGTACGCAGGCGCGTGTTCTGCGTCCTGATTGGCTGAAGGAGGTGTTATGTTCTGCGTCCTGATTGGCTAAAGGAGGTGCGTGTTCTGCGTCCTGATTGGCTAAAGGAGGTGCCCGTGTTCTGCGTCCTGATTGGCTAAAGGAGGTGCCCGTGTTCTGCGTCCTGATTGGCTAAAGGAGGTGCCATGTTCTGCATTCTGATTGGCTAAAGGAGGTGCTTTGTTCTGTGTCCTGATTGGCTAAAGGAGGTGTCGTGTTCTGCGTCCTGATTGGCTAAAGGAGGTGCCGTGTTCTGCGTCCTGATTGGCTAAAGGAGGTGCCCGTGTTCTGCGTCCTAATTGGCTAAAGGAGGTGCAGGAGGACAGAATGCTTCAGCCAAATTTACAAAAATATTCGATGCTGTAGCGTGACTCTGAAACAATCGCGTTGGACACCTTTGTATTTGAGACAAACGCCTCCGACACGCGAGACTTTACATGTGAAACAACATAAAGAAGGAGGAAAATAACATAAGGACGACAGCAGAATAAGTTTGAACAAGGAGCAAAAAGGGCTGTAACCTGCGGATGGAGTCTGCTTTAGTTTGTGGATCAGTGACTGAGGAAAGAGAACATTAAGAGACATTACAGCGGCGCCAGGACGAAGAGGCGGGGACAGAGGAACTGATAAATACACCTGCAGCAAAACATATAGAATAATTGTCAAAAAAATTAAGTTTTCTACTTTACGGACTTCGTTTATACTAACCCCGCGATAAACCAGACACTGTTTTATCACTGTAAGAAACGAGTCACTGACAGCGGGCGACAGACGGGAGCAACATCCACTTCACTTTTATGTCGACTGGGGCGACAGTAGCTCAGTAGGTTGAGTATTTGTCCACTGATCCTGGTGTGTGAACGGAAAAAAAAATGTATAAGCCGCACTGCACCATAAGCCGCAGCGGTTAAAAAGTAGAAAAAAGTAGCGGCTTGTAGTCCAGAAAATACGGTATTTAAAAATCGGGCTGTTCCAGAGTCTGGGACGAGATACAGCAAAAGCCTGGTCCACTCGAGTTTTTATCCAGGAGAACATGCAAAATCATCTGGTCTGCTGATCTCAACATCCTAAGAAGAAGAGAAGAAGCTCAGAGAGATGGGGAAAGGCCAAACCGTGGAGACATTTAAAAAACATCATCAGAAACGTAAAGTCAGCCAAGTTAAGCCTGGAGTTCTGCCCTGGTTGGTACATTCTTGTTCTTCGCTGGTCCATAGTTGGGTCCATTACGTCACAAACTCAACCCAGAGTCTGACTGAGCGTGTTGTATTTTCACAGTAGAGTGATAGATGTGACTGAATGAGTGTCTGTATTTAACCCGAGAGCTCGTAAAACCTGTGACGCACTGACGACGAGCCGTTCGCTTCAGTTCAAACAACCAAACGTGCCAATGCCTCTTGTTTTTTGAATAATTCTATTACTTCTGTGGTTTATAATCCATACAGGAAGTTGTCATTTGAAGCTCACACGTTCATGGGCCAGTGATCATTCTCAAACCCATGAAAAGGCAAGTTGGGTAAAGTGTTTTGCCCAAGGACACAATGAAGGTATTAGGGAACTGAACAAACTTTATCTGCAGTATTATGATAAGATACTGTCGTGTTCATGTTTGGATTTGATTATATCGTAGTTTGAGATGAAGGACAGAGGCTGATGTACTGTATTTTCTGGAGTATAAGTCGCATCAGCCAAAACCTGCTTGTCGATGTCCAAAACCGCACCAACGAAAGCCCTGGATGTAAGTTGAACGTGTATTTGGTGACTTGAGTAAGTTTTGGAAGCTCTGTTGTAGAGATGGTTTTTCCACATGTTATTTCCAGGCATTAGACCGAGCCCATGATCCAGCTCAGGAGCACGAAGTATTAGCAAAGTAATAATAATACATTTTATTTATAATGCACTCCTCATTCCAGAGAATCTCTAGTGCTGCAGTAAAACAAGAACTTTAAACCAAAAGTCCAGGTTCTGTGTGGTTCTCAGCTGGAGCCTCATGGGGAGGAGACCTGAAGGAGCCACCTGAAGATCTGAAGGTGCAGTTTGAAGAAGTGTCAGGTGTTGCAGATGCTGTGGTTCCTGAGCAGTGATGCATTTCTGGGTCAGCAGGAGGATTTTGTTTCAATCTGGGATGAAACAGGAGCCAGTGCAGTGATTTGAGAAGATGTTGAGATGTTAATTGACTTTAATTAGCAAATAAAAAGATTGTAAACTCATTAAAGTAGCAATTTATGGAGTTAGCTATTTTCTAATGCATTTATTCTGTGTTACAAAGCGAATGTACATTTATTTCTGAAGTCTTCTCCTGTGAAGTATTTATTTTATTTCTGTAGCGTTTAACGTGTGACCTGCAGCTCCCTGTCCACTGCCTCATTTTAAATATTTATTCATTTTAGTGTGAATCTGCAAAAACCTCCATCCATCCATTTTCTTCCACTTATCTGGGGCAGCAGTCTAAGCAGAGACTCCCAGACTTCCCTCACCCCAGACACGTCCTCCAGCTCCTCCGATGGGACCCCAAGATGTTCCCAGCCCAGACAGACACAGTCCCTCCAACGACGTGAAGGAGCAGCGGCTCTACTCCGAGCTCCTCACCTTATCTCTAAGGTAAATCATTTCGGACGCTTGTATCTTGATCTTGTCCTTTCGGTCATTACCCAAAGCTCCTGATCGTAGGTGAGGGCAGGAACGGAGATGGACCGTGACTCTGGAAAAACCTCGTAGAGATAAAAGTGGACGGGAAGTAGTGACGCTAACGGTTCTGTTGGGGGCGCTGTTGTGCACAAAGCCTGGTCTGACCCGTCCTCCAACTAAACACTAAACTATAAGGAGTCTACAACACTGTGACGTCTCATGAGCTCAACCTATTGCTAAATTCCTGTGGTTTGAATGCGTCTCGTGTGAAATTCATTGATTCTTGCCCAAGGTTTAAGTCTGTAAACCATCAATCTTCTCATAAATGGGCGAACGTCTCTACAAAACGATCCATCTTAAACACTTTTACCATATTTCAGATGTATGTGGGTGCATTGCTGTGGTTTGAGTGCGTCACATGTGAAGTTCATTGACTGGAAAATGGCAGGTTTGTGGCGTACACAAACACGGCGGCTCTGGCTCGGCGTTTTGCGGACGTGTGGGCTCCTTCTCAACGGCCTGTGAGCTCCTACAGGTCACACCAGGTCACGCTCTACAAGGACCTGCCAGTGCCTCCCCCCCGGGACTTATGGGAAATCCTACACGAGGCTGGCCCCAACAAGACGTCAAGACGATCATGCAGACGGAGATGCACGAGATGGAAGGAATCTATGAGATTGTATTTTATTTTAGTGAAACTTCTGATTGTCTCCTGTAAGTTTCAAATGGTCACACACACATTTTTATACAGCGCTTTTCCATCGTCGAGTCACTAAAAGAGCTTTACATCAAGAAAACACTCACACATTTATACACCAGAGCACAAAGACACTGGAGGAGAGGTGGGTTAAGTGTCTTGCTCAAGGAGATGACAACAGGAAGGTTGGTATTGACCCACCAACCTGTAGATCCTGTAGAACCTGAAGAACCTGTAGAATCTGAAGAACCTGTAGAACCTGAAGAATCTGTAGAATCTGAAGAACCTGAAGAACCTGTAGAATCTGAAGAACCTGTAGAACCCGAAGAATCTGTAGAATCTGAAGAACCTGTAGAACCTGAAGAACCTGTAGAATCTGAAGAATCTGTAGAATCTGTAGAACCTGAAGAACCTGTAGAACCTGAAGAACCTGTAGAACCTGAAGAACCTGTAGAATCTGTAGAACCTGAAGAACCTGTAGAACATGAAGAACCTGAAGAATCTGTAGAATCTGAGGAACCTGTAGAACCTGTACAATCTGAAGAATCTGTAGAATCTGAAGAATCTGAAGAACCTGTAGAACCTGTAGAATCTGAAGAATCTGTACAATCTGAAGAATCTGAAGATCCTGTAGAACCTGAAGAATCTGTAGAACCTGTAGAATCTGTAGAACTTGTAGAATCTGAAGAATCTGTAGATCCTGTAGAACCTGAAGAATCTGTAGAACCTGTAGAATCTGTAGAACTTGTAGAATCTGAAGAATCTGTAGAACCTGAAGAACCTGTAGAACCTGAAGAACCTGTAGAATCTGAAGAACCTGTAGAATCTGTAGAACCTGTAGAATCTGTAGAATCTGAAGAATCTGAAGCTCTACGACAGATGTTTATGCAGAGAGTGAGGCTCAAACCACCAACCTTTTGGATCAGAGGATTAAAACCAACTGAGCTAATCGCATCTAAAATAAAAAACAAAAAAACCCCAAAAACATTGAGTTGCCGTGATGAGCAACGTGAAGCAAAACATGATCTTTTGAATCGTGAAAAAGTCCTGAAGATGAAAGTGGAAGATGAAATCTACGAATCCAGTGGTTTATTTTTTACTGTAAAACCCCTCACCCCACACTTTATACACTTTTCTCACACAGGCATTAACATTTTCTCACATTTCTCTCTTGTTTAAACTCTCTCAAAGTTCAAACCTTTGTCAGGGAGAAAACTTGCAAATATACAGCACTTCAGAGTCACACTGCGATACAACATTTATGTAAATTTGTCTGACACATTCTGTACTGTACAGGAGACACGGAGGAGACTGATGGACAATGGTCTACAGTCCCTCAGCCAATCAGGACGCAGAACACAATGGTCTACAGTCCCTCAGCCAATCAGGACGCAGAACACAATGGTCTACAGTCCCTCAGCCAATCAGGACGCAGAACACAATGGTCTACAGTCCCTCAGCCAATCAGGACGCAGAACACAATGGTCTACAGTCCCTCAGCCAATCAGGACGCAGAACACAATGGTCTACAGTCCCTCAGCCAATCAGGACGCAGAACACAATGCCAGATTCAGATCCAGATTGTCTTTATATGAGCCCAAACCGAGAGTACACGGTCAGGAGAAGGATAGATATACTTTATACACTTTGTACGAAACAAACTGGGGACTTTTTTGTGTTTTTAATCATAATTTATATCATTAATTTTATCTTAATGTTTTTCTGAACTCACTTTGCCCATTCCAGCGTGTGCGTGTCCCATCTTGACCACCACGGGGTACGAGCCGCCCGGGACCTGCAGCAGAAGAAGAAGAAGAAGAAGAAGAAGAAGAAGAAGAAGAAGAGATCAGTGTTAAACAGGGCACGACCCCAACCACAGCGAGAATACACAACCGAGCCACAAACTACAAAGTCTAGAGCGTTTGTTTTTTTCTATCTGATTTGATACCGATACTTGGGCTTGATTTACTTGCCGATACTGATAACTGTTCGATACCGGCGAGGACACTCCTTTTTTTTCTTTGTCTTTATTTAAACAGAGGAATCCAACCTAATTTTTTATGGGCACCTTGTTTAAAACACAATACAAACAGAAAAAACAAACAAAACAGCAAACAAGTCCACATAAAACATTAAAAACAAGAGCAGGTGTGTGTAAAAGTCCATTTAAAACACTAAAAACAGGAGCAGGTGTGTGTAAAAGTCCATTTAAAACATTAAAAACAGGAGCAGGTGTGTGTAAAAGTCAATTTAAAACACTAAAAACAGGAGCAGGTGTGTGTAAACGTCCATTTAAAACATTAAAAACAGGAACAGGTGTGTGTAAACGTCCATTTAAAACATTAAAAACAGGAGCAGGTGTGTGTAAACGTCCACATAAAACATTAAAAACAAGAGCAGATGTGTGTAAAAGTCCATATAAACATTAAAAACTGGAGCAGGTGTGTGTAAAAGTCCATTTAAAACATTAAAAACAGGAGCAGGTGTGTGTAAAAGTCCATTTAAAACATTAAAACAGGAGCAGGTCTGTTTAAAAGTCAATTTAAAACACTAAAAACAGGAGCAGGTGTGTTTTAAATCTTATTTTCACATTATTGCTTTTCGTTGGAGTTTTTTCCATTTTTGTGAAGTAAAACAGCTAAAATCCTCGTTCTCGTCTCAGTTTTGTTGCGGCTCGTCTTCAGCCTTATGCATCATGTGATCTGGAGTTAAATGTTCAGTATCGATGATTAACTCCTCCCTCTATTCATATTTAATTATTTTTTTGGTCTGCCACACTCTTCCTCATTGTCTTTTACTTATATTTTACTACTATCATCATTTTTTTTGTTTCATATCAGCTTTATTATCATTATATCTCTGTGCTTTGTTTCTTTGTTCATTCTTTGTGGTTAAATGGAAATGAAAATCTTAATCAACACATGTTAAAAAAAAAAAAGAAAATATTGCACAACAAATATGGCAGTGGTGTGTGAGGAACAAAATGGCAGCCGCTCAAAGAAGGGAGTTTCAGAACATGTTACTAAATTTAGAAGTAAAATAAAGTGGAAAACACTTTGTAAACCACCCAAACGCAGCCCATTTCCTCCGCTCATGCCCAGTGAGAACAGCGCGTCCTGCCAGCGCCTCCAGCCCCGGCTCGGCCCGGTCTGAGAGGTGGAGCAGATTAAAAACACCCAAAAACGTTCTGGGAAAAGTCCTCAGGGATGGTCAAGCCCCGCAGACCACAAACATGCGCTACACTGTGTGCTAACGGCGAGCAGAGGAGGAGAAACATCAACAGATGACTTCAAACCGGCCCAAACGCCCCGATAAATACAATGAGAGGGTTTATGGGCCGATGATCCAATAAGGGACTTTTCCAGCTTTTAAATCCAAACAAGCTGTGACTCTACGGGAACGAAAGAGTCTAAACCAAAGTCTGTACGCCGCTGCTGAGTCCCACTTTGCAATATTATAATTCTCATGAAACGGGGGCTTTTTGGGGCGAGGCCGAGGCACAGACGGGCGAATCGTCAGGTTTATTTAAGTATTCAGCGCCGTTTTAGTGATGATTTAAAGGTCCTGTATTACGCAAAACTGACTCTCGTGAGGTTTAAGTCACGTTATAACGCCTCAAAAACAGACCTGGAGTTGTGTTTTTGGTTAATTTATTATTAGTCTGTGACATCTCCAAAGCTCAAAACGCTCTGTTCCACCTTGTGATGTCATGAAGTGGTAGTTTTGAAGCTCCTTTTACCTTTAGTTCAGTCGAGATTCGCAAATCCAAAGCTCAAATGATCCAAATGATTCTAGAAATGAAGGTGTGTGGAGTTTAAAAACACAGTGGAGCACTTCCTGTATCACCACTTGATGACATCACAAGGTGGAACAGAGTGTCAAAATCTGCAGTTTGTGTGTTAAACTTACTGTACAAGATTTTGATGAAATGTCAGAGGGATTTTTTAAGATCTAATTCCAAGTCTGATTTACTCATTTTAACTCCAAAAAATTAGGCAAAATTGGAATTTTTAGACAAATTTTGAGTCAGATCTAGTTCTACTCAAATAATAAATAATATATTCAAAATCCACAGTCTTTTTTTAATATCTAATACGACAAAAAAAACAAGCAAACTTTTTTTAAATTAATTAATTATATTTTATTTATCTTTTCTTTCATTTCTATATCTGTATTATTATTAATATATGTATGTGTGTATTCTTTATTGTAAAAACAGAAATAAACAGTTCAAAAAAATAAATAAATAAATAAAATAATTTAAATCTAATAAACCTTTCATATTTCTGTTTTAAACTTCCCAAAAAATGGTAAATTCTGGCCATTTTTACACATAAAACGCCCTATTTTTATATGAAAACATCACATCAGGAAAAACCTGTAATACATTTAGTTCTTACATTTTTGAGAGTAAGTTACAGAAGAAGTTTCAAATTGATATGTCTAAAGTTAAGATTTTTTCCTATTCAGCTGCAGCGTCTCGCCTTAAGACACGAAAAAACAGGTACTGCACCTTTAAATTCAATATTAAAACATCTTTCAGAGCTGAGTGGACAGTTTTGTAGAGAAACTGACCAAAAAACTGACAAAAAAGGAGTTTTTTCCTGTGTGTCTCCACTTAAAACCATGAAAAACAGTTTGCAGTGGTCCCAAGTCATTCAGAACATCCTAACTACTCACCACGATGAGTTTATAAGCACAAATGCAGATATGACAGCGCAGATCCTAAAAGAGGTGTAGTCGTTTAAACTTTCATTCATAAAAGTGAGTGTGTAGTGACGCAGGAGGAGCCGAGAGCCGAGAGCCGAGAGCCGTGCCCACTCGTCTGGCTCCCGAGGCCTCTCCACTCTCCTCGGGACGCTCCACCCGCGGGACGCCAGCTCACAGCCACATCCTCCGCCCTCTGCAACACCACACAACGCAACGCCGTGTAATCCCGAGACGGGTTTGACGAGTGTTGCATCACCTTTTTTCCATTTCATTATCGCTCGTGGAGCCAAAAGACACGATTAGAAGCGGATTTAAAGATTCACTGTGTAACCTGCGCTGTGCGTCGCCATGGAGATGTTACTGCCTCACAGCGATTTAACACGTCCACGTCGAGTTTATTTAGTCACAGCTGAAATAGTGAGAGGGACTCAGTCTGGGGAGTTTCCACGGAGATGTCGAGTTTTTTGGGTTTTTTTTTTTTTTCCCCCGTATTTTTATTGATGTGCAAATAAATATCACAACATACTGTCATTTAAAACAAATAATTTATACAGAATTTTATCTTTTTTTATATAACAAGAAATGTTAAAAAACTTAAACAAAGAGATAAATAAATAAAGAGATAAATAAATAAAGAGATAAATAAATAAAGAGATAAATAAATAGATGAAGAGATAAATAAAGAGATAAATAAATAAATAAATAAATAAAGAGGTAAATAAATAAAGAGATAAATAAATAAAGAGATAAATAAATAGATGAAGAGATAAATAAAGAGATAAATAAATAAATAAAGAGGTAAATAATAAAGAGATAAATAAATAAATAAAGAGATAAATAAATAAAGAGATAAATAAATAGATGAAGAGATAAATAAAGAGATAAATAAATAAATAAATAAATAAATAAATAAAGAGATAAATAAATAAAGAGATAAATAAATAAAGAGATAAATAAATAGATGAAGAGATAAATAAAGAGATAAATAAATAAATAAATAAATAAAGAGATAAATAAATAAATAAAGAGATAAATAAATAAATAAAGAGATAAATAAAAAAATAAATAAATGAATAAAGAGATAAATAAATAAATAAAGAGATAAATAAATAAATTAAGGGATAAATAAAGAGATAAATAAATAAATAAATAAAGAGATAAATAAATTAATTAAGGGATAGATAGATAAATAAATAAATAAAGAGATAAATAAATAAAGAGATAAATACAGAAATAAAGAGATAAATAAAAAGATAAATAAATAAAGAGATAAATAAATAAATAAAGAGATAAATAAATAAATTAAGGGAAAAATAAAGAGATAAATAAATAAATAAAGAGATAAATAAATAAAGAGATATATCAAGAGATAGAGATAAATAAAGAGATAAATAAATAATTAATTCATTAATTACTTAATAGATGTGGATGTTTAATGCCACACTTTGGGACATATGACGACCTTCATTCAATTTCCTATACCTACAAATAAACTCTGTTCTAACCATTTCCTCAAGTCTTGTCTCTTTGTTCGCCTGGTCAGTCTTTGCGACATCTTGAGTACTTTTTGCTCAAGTGTCTGTACTTTTTCTTAAGTAACAAAGCAGAGTACTTCAACCAACTGAGCCACTGTCACCCCAACAACCCCACGTTCATTTCCCAACATGAGGCATCTAAAAACCACGACGTTTGCAGTTTAAAGCACTAACAGGACACTGAACTAAACACAGAACACATTACGGGCAGTAGATCGTTTACAGTAATCCATTTTCGAGCTAAACAATCTGACGTCCTCGTAAAAGTCCTGACATCTCTGCGTATCAGATGTGGTCCCTTTAGCGCCAAACCCCAACCGCTCCGTCTTACGCTGTTGTTCCCAGCGCCGCTCTGTAACACGGACCCACTGCGGCGAACATGTGACGCTTTAAATGAAACAGCCTCGTTAAGCAGAGCGCACTCAGATTCACCGGAGCGTCTGAAAATAGGCCTCGTTACAGGAAAGGCCTGGTTCTAGTTGAGGAGGAATTCTGGAGCCAACCTGCGGCGCACATGGGGCTGCGGACAGAGAACATGTGGCTGACGGGACGGGCCCTGAGCTCAGACTTCAGGGGAACTTTACTTATATCGTAGGCGGTGTAAAGACGTCAGACACAGCGTTCAGCTCCAGTCGAATGAGGCTAGCATCGAGGCTAACGGTTATAGAGGGAGCTAATCCAGAGCGAGGCTGATGAAGCTAACGCCCCGTCCCGTTTCCAGATTATTAAACTCCAATTGTGTCTCCAAAGTCTCCAGTTTTGCTTTTCTATGGAGTTTTTTCCATTTTTGTGAAGTAAAACAGCTAAAATCCTCGTTCTCGTCTCGGTTTTGTTGCTTTAGCCGTATGCATCGTGTGATCTGGTGTTAAATGTTCCAGTATCAATGATGAACAAACAGATGAGGCATTCTGGGAGTTTTTGAAGTCGTCTCTTATAGATAAAATCAAGGCAACAGCTACAAAACCTGCACCACTGGTTTAGCAGGGAGCGAGCGCTTAGCAACGCTGTCAATCAAACCTGTTGCTAACGTTAGCGGGAGCGACCTCGGGGAAAGAAGACGCCTGATTTGTCTGTTATTAATGTTCATATCTTGATTTATAGGCAAAATAAAAACCTCAGGATCATGTAGAGGGTTAATACGAACATTTAAGACCAAAATGACGAGTCTGACAGCAGCAGGGACAGTTTTTCAAAGCAAGTTAAAAGTAAAAAAAAAAAAAAAGTTGTAAGTAAAAAAAATAAAAAAATAAAAATGTAAAGTAATAATAATTTAAAAAAAGATAAACAAGAAAATAAATAAATAAATGAATAAATGAATGAATGAATAAGATTTTCTATTAGGGGCCCACCAAGACAGTTTGCCCCAGGCCCCAGAATGTTGAGCTGTGCCCCTGGTGGTGTCTGTGAACGGGGCCAACAACCAAAAAAAAAAAAAAAAAGGAAAAATAATGACTTTATTCACAAAATAATCTTAGTCAGGTAACAAAATCATGAGGTCTGATTATTATTCTGTGTTTATAAAAGGTACAAAAGGTGGTTGCTTCAATATGGTTCTTATCCAACCTCCACCAGTGAGATTCCCAGTTATTTTTCACACTGGAATGACAAAAAAAAAATGAAATACTTAATAATAAACGCTCCAGAAGTCAGAGAGTCACTGCCACGACTCATGCGCCTGACGCTAATGGGCCTATACCACATTTAAAGCCACAGTATGTAACTTTTTAGCGAGAAATAGAGTAATACGAGAACATGTTAAACAGCGCTTTTCCATCTTCAAGTCGCTCAGATTGTTTTACGTCGAGAAACCACAGTCTCACATTCGTACACGAGGGTACGCAGACACCGGGGGCGAGGTGGGTTAAGTGTCTTGCCCAAGGACACAACAACAGTATTCATCTGTAGGAGCTGGAATCGCACCAACAACCTGACCGCTCAACCAATGGAGCTTATGTCGAGAGCGGGGTTCGAACCGGCAAACTTCCGATCTCTCTACCAGCTGCTGTCATCCATTTTTTCTCGATGTTTTAGACTTTAGGTGTTTTTCTTGCTCTGAAAAACTCGTCCTCGGAGTGACTCGGGTTGTGACTCTTGGACCGGAGCCGCCTCCTGCTCGTTTCCATAGAAATGTTGTTCCTTTGGCATCAAAATTCCACCGTCTGGGCATAAAACTCCCTCTATCTGCACGAGGAATGTTCCTGAGTGTGGTCTTAACTCTGTTTCCATGGAATCACCTCCAGAAAGTTACACACTGTACTTTTAACTCCATGTCTCCTGTACATTTACATTATGTGTTCTCCTTATATTGGCATTTTCACTATTTTTATTGTTATTTTAGTCAATGTAATCCCAAAAATATATTCGTTTTACATGTAAAATCCACACTTATCCTTATCTGGGATGTTTTTTTTAATCCCAAAATGTAGTTTACTGGATATTTCTACCTGCAAATGTAAAAAAGACTCAATTTTCTGAGAGTTTGTAACAGAACAGAACAGTATTTAACAGGAAAATGACCAAAAAGTCCAAACTCTGCTCCAGAACAAGTCCGTTTACTCCAGTGATCTGAGCTAAATGTGACGGAGCGAAGTACAACTCACACACACAGACAGAGTGTTTTACAGAGTGAGAAAGACGTGAAAATCACAAAACAACTAATCGAAACAAAAATAATCAGCATAAAGTGAACGTTAAAAAAGAGAAGAAGCAGAATAAAACTCTTTCAGTCACAAGCAGCGAAACAGAACGAGCCTGAATTTAAACATGTCAAAGTCGAGACTGTGTCAGGTTTAAACTGCACCAACATCAAACACTGATACAGCAACTTTAGTCCTGGTTTAGTCCTGGTTTAGTCCTGGTTCAGTCCTGGTTTAGTCCTGGTTTAGTCCTGGTTTAGTCCTGGTTTAGTCCTGGTTTAGTCCTGGTTTAGTCCAGGTTTAATCCTGGTTTAGTCCAGATTTAGTCCAGGTTTAGTCCAGATTTAGTCCAGATTTAGTCCAGGTTTAGTCCTGGTTTAGTCCTGGTTTAGTCCTGGTTTAGTCCAGGTTTAGTCCTGGTTTAATCCAGATTTAGTCCAGATTTAGTCCTGGTTTAGTCCTGTGTTAGTCCAGACTTACTCCTGGTTTAGTCCTGGTTAAGTCCTGGTTTAGTCCCGGTTCAGTCCCGGTTTAGTACCCGGTTTAGTCCTGGTTTAGTCCAGTTTTAGTCCAGTTTTAGTCCTGGTTCAGTCCCGGTTCAGTCCCGGTTCAGTACCCGGTTTAGTCCTGGTTTAGTCCAGGTTTAGTCCAGATTTAGTCCAGGTTTAGTCCAGATTTAGTCCAGATTTAGTCCAGGTTTAGTCCTGGTTTAGTCCTGGTTTAGTCCAGGTTTAGTCCTGGTTTAATCCAGATTTAGTCCAGATTTAGTCCTGGTTTAGTCCTGTGTTAGTCCAGACTTACTCCTGGTTTAGTCCTGGTTAAGTCCTGGTTTAGTCCCGGTTCAGTCCCGGTTTAGTACCCGGTTTAGTCCTGGTTTAGTCCTGGTTTAGTCCAGTTTTAGTCCAGTTTTAGTCCAGTTTTAGTCCTGGTTCAGTCCCGGTTCGGTCCCGGTTTAGTACCCGGTTTAGTCCTGGTTTAGTCCTGGTTTAGTCCAGGTTTAGTCCAGATTTAGTCCAGGTTTAGTCCAGATTTAGTCCAGATTTAGTCCAGGTTTAGTCCTGGTTTAGTCCTGGTTTAGTCCTGGTTTAATCCAGATTTAGTCCAGATTTAGTCCTGGTTTAGTCCTGTGTTAGTCCAGACTTACTCCTGGTTTAGTCCTGGTTAAGTCCTGGTTTAGTCCCGGTTCAGTCCCGGTTCAGTCCCGGTTTAGTACCCGGTTTAGTGCTGGTTTAGTCCTGGTTTAGTCCAGTTTTAGTCCAGTTTTAGTCCTGGTTCAGTCCCGGTTCAGTCCCGGTTTAGTACCCGGTTTAGTCCTGGTTTAGTCCAGGTTTAGTCCAGGTTTAGTCCAGTTTTAGTCCTGCTTTAGTCCTGGTTTAGTCCTGCTTTAGTCCTGCTTTAGTCCTGGTTTAGTCCTGCTTTAGTCCTGCTTTAGTCCTGGTTTAGTCCTGCTTTAGTCCTGCTTTAGTCCTGGTTTAGTCCTGGTTCAGTCCTGGTTTTGTCCTGGTTCAGTCCTGGTTTAGTCCTGGTTTAGTCCTGGTTCAGTCCAGGTTTAGTCCTGGTTCAGTCCTGCTTTAGTCCCTGATTTCTCTCACATCCTTTGGCGACTTTGCTGTGATTAAACATGAATAAACTCCACTAAAAAATACACAAAAATTAAAAAACGCAGAGAAGAAAAGATAATGAAACCAACCTGTTCTCGCTTTTACATCGTTCTTGCCAGGTTCATTACTCGTTTTGCTTATCATTTGGAAGAGAAGTAATTGAAAGTGCGTTTTTTGGCCAATTAAACTGAAAATCTTCCTAGAAAAATGACGAATGCTTTGATAAAACGCCCCTATCTCTCCCATCACTCTAATTAGCAGCTCTCTGTCAGAACGGGCCAGACGGACGGGCCGGCCCTGTTTACACTGCACCACGTCTGACCCATGATGGAGTCGGTTAAGTAATACATTTATATTTTATCTGGCAACAAATACAACTCTTTTTCTCCCACCCGGGACCAAATTATGGGCGGGAGATGGAGGTTACGGGAGTGAAACTGTGGGCAGGTGTTTGAAAATGGGCCGTCTTCACTTTCTAGATATTGTTTTTGGCGTTCAGATAATGTGGGACAGTTGGATATTATCTGATGGTTTCCAGGCGAATCTGAGCAACACGTCAAGAGCTGTTAAGGAATATTTATGTTTGAGTTTAGTATATTGTGTAACTTTTCTACAGGGGAAGGAAGGCCCGCCCCCTGCTGGTTTCCATGGAGATTTTATCGGTTTACTTTTACATGGGCGACAATGGCTCAGTTGGTGGAGCGTTTGTCGATTGATCGGAAGTTTGGCCGTTCAAATCCCGCTCTTGACATAAGTATCACAGGTTGGTGGTCAGACCCATTGACCCACAGGTTTAGTCCTGGTTTAGTCCTGGTTTAGCTCTGGTTTAGTCCTAGTTTAGTCCTGGTTTAGGCCATGCTTAGTCCTGGGTTAATCCTGGTTTAGTCCTGGTTTAGTCCTGGTTTATTCCCGGTTTAGCTCTGGTTTAGTCCTGGTTTAGCCCTAGTTTAGTCTTGGTTTAGCTCTGGTTTAGTCCTGGTTTAGTCCTAGTTTAGCTCTGGTTTAGTCCTGGTTTAGTCCTAGTTTGGTCCCGGTTTATTCCTGGTTTAGTCCCGGTTTAGCCCTGGTTTAGTCCTGGTTTAGCTCTAGTTTAGCTCTGGTTTAGTCCAGGTTTTGTCCTGGTTTAGCTCTGGTTTAATCCTGGTTTGGTCCTGGTTTAGTCCTGGTTTAGTCCTGGTTCAGTCCTGGTTTAGTCCTGGTTTAGTCCTGGTTTGGTCCTGGTTTAGCCCTGGTTTAGTCCTGGTTCAGTCCTGGTTTAGTCCTGGTTTAGCTCTGGTTTAGTCTTGGTTTAGCTCTGGTTTAGTTCTGGTTTAGTCCTGGTTTGGTCCTGGTTTAGCTCTGGTTTAGTCCTGGTTTAGTCCTGGTTCAGTCCTGGTTTAGCCCTGGTTTGGTCCTGGTTTAGCTCTGGTATAGCCCTGGTTTAGCTCTAGTTTAGTCCTGGTTTAGTCCTGGTTCAGTCCTGGTTTAGTCCTGGTTTGGTCCTGGTTTAGCTCTGGTTTAGTCCTGGTTTAGCTCTAGTTTAGTCTTGGTTTAGTCCTGGTTTAGCTCTGGTTTAGTCCTGGTTTAGTCCTGGTTTAGTCCTGGTTTAGTCCTGGTTTAGTCCTGGTTTAGTCCTGGTTCAGTCCTGGTTTAGTTCTGGTTTAGTCCTGGTTTAGTCCTGGTTTAGTCCTAAACCAGGACTAAGACGTAGTTATTCTTAAAAATATAATGAATGTAATGAGAGTTTTCTTGGTCTTCGTGTGGTTCGTGTGTATTTTTTCTGGTGGAGGTTATTGCTGTGCCTGGAATATTCCTCATTATGGCATTACTTGTACTGTATCTTTAACCACAGACAAGTCGGTGATGCTGCCAGACCGAGTTAACTCTTATAACACATTTTTTCTTTTTTATTTGCTTATTTTATTCGGTCATTACATTCAAAATCAAACATTTTTCAACTTGTATAAGATGCATAACATTTCTATCACGACCGAAAGGGTTCAGCCTGAAGTAAAAATGACTTATAATGTCTAACTCTATTTAATAATAATGCACTAGATTTGATTGATATGATTAAATGAGTAAACCAGGACCCTCACCAGGACAGTCACAGAGCGCTTTTAAAGAGGTTAAAGGTTGTGAATTAAAAACTAACTCTTGTGAGGTTTAAACCATGTCAAAATGTTCTTATGTCATCAAAAACATGTCTGGAGTTTTTTGTTTCATTCACATGTTTGAGTAACACTTTATTATTAGTCTGTAACATCTCCAAAGCTCAAACTGCTCTGTTCCACCTTGTGATGTCATCAAGTGGTAGTTTTACAAGTTAACAGCTACATTTTACCTTTAGTTCAATAGACCTCGGCAATTCCAGAGCTGAAATCATCCAAATGATTCAAGAAATAAAGGTGTGTGGAGTTTAAAAACACAGTGGCGCACTTCCTGTATCACCACATGATGACATCACAAGGTGGAACAGAGCGTTTTCAGTCTGAGTTTGAGAGCAGAACTGTGTTAAACATGTGCGAATGAAACAAAACACAACTCCAGGTCTGTTTGTGACGAGGAAACATTAGATCAGAGAAAATCGTAATATGGACCCTTTAAAATCTGACTTTCGTGGATCATTTTGCGATATTTTGTGCATTTTAAATCGTAACATTGACCCAAAAACGACGTGAGACGGGACGATATCTCTTTAATCCGAGTGACACAGGTCTGACAGATACATCAGATGCCCTGCAGTACGCCGAGTCTCGTCTAATGAGCCAGACCTCATTATCGTTGTGGCGTTCGGGCTCATCTGGCTCCTATTACCTCTTATCCGGCTGAACTTCCATTTCCATGAGTGTCTGGAAAACAAAGTGGATTCCTGATTCTGGAAGTTCAGGTCTTCCTCGGAAAAGTGGACGGTGAATAAGAGGCGGTGGAGGTGGAAGTCTGCGGCGCTTCTCTTCATGACTAAGTTCAAAGGAATGGTTTTGGTAGTAGGTGGAGGAAACGAGGAAGTCGCCGGCGATAGTGAATTATGTAACAGATGTGTGAGGTGTTTGCTAAAAACGAAACTTAAAATGTGTTTGGCGAACAGAAATGTGTGAACTGTGGACAGAATGTGTGTAAAAGCTTCATGTCGTCGTCCTCGTGCTGAGTTTTGTCGCAAGTTTTTAGCCATTTTTATCTTTTTATAGAAGAAATTTTGGGCGAAAGTGACTCCATAAACATCATCGAACCATAGACTGTGCAAAGAAGTGGACTAAGTGAGTGATGGCGCCTGTCAGTCAAATGAAGCTAATCGACGCTAGCAATTACAGCGGCTAATTTGGAGCTTGGAATTCCGACCTCGAGTATCATAGCAACCAAAGAGCCAATCCAGAGCGAGGCTGTTGACGGTAATGCTTTTTAATGCCTGCGTCGCTGGTTTAGCACAGAGCGAGCGCTTAGCAACGCTGTCAATCAAACCTGTTGCTAACGCTAGCGGGAGCGACGTCACAGAAAGAAAGCGGCTGATTTGTCTGTTATTAATGTTCATATCTTGATTTTTGTAGAGGGTTAATGTGAACATTTTAAGACTAAAATGACGAGTCTGACAGCAGCAGTTACAGAGGGAGGCGACATAGTTTTTCAATAGAAAGTGAACTGGAGCCAGAGTCGATGGAGCTAGAAGCGCAGCCCATGCTCACGTCGGCTAGCAGTAAACATGGGATGATATCAAAATTCAGTTTCACGATTATCATGGCGAAAATAATTGCGATTAACGATAATATCACGATAGTTATTAGTTAAAAGTTCCTGACAGTTTAAAACGTTACGGAAATGAATAATTATAACTTTAATCTTATAAGTTCCATGTTTAAAGAGCTGCTGTAGTATTGTACCAGACAACTACGAGAATATTCTGGATGTAAACTGAAATTCGGGGGCCTGGGGGAAGAAGTCACACATGGGGCCCCCTCTGATACAAATTAATAGAAAGACAGTCCAATTGTGGGCCCCCTAAACCCCAGGACAACTGACCTCTTTGTCCCCCCTGTTGACTCCCCTGTGGATAAGTCTTTTTTTTTTTTTTTTTTTTTTTTGCACATTCAGGCGATTATCTGTGTTGGCGATAATGACGATTGTATAAAATGTCCCATGAACGATCATTCTCGACTCCCGATAAACGAGATTATTGCTGTTTTTCGTCGCTAGCTAGCAGGTTAGCGATGTCCATTCATACATACAGCCTATGGGTCAGATTAGCCGTCGTCTTTACAGATTTACTAGCGGCTGCGTGAACTTTGACACTGTGTTTCTGTCCTGGTGGTGCGTTCAGGGACAGTCTGTGCACTTCCTGGACCATCTCACAGGTGTTTATTATCACAGATGTTTCACCGACAGCGCTAAAGGACATTGAACGCACCACGGCCTCGTCCACTGTGTCCTACTTAAATAAACAGAGCAGCACATGGGCAGAGTATGTTCTAACACCTGGATACTTAAGTACGCAGGAGCAGTAGTAGTAGTACTCGTAGTAGTAGTTAGTAGTGGTTTTGGTAAAGGTAGTAGTTATTAAAAGTAGGGGTAGAGGTAGCAGTAGCAGTAAAAGTAGTAAAAACTGAATGCTAGTAGTCGTAGTCGTGAAAGCGGATGATAGTATTCGTATTAGTACTGATGACAAAATAGTAGTAGTAGTAGTAGTAGTAGTAGTAGTAGTAGTAGTAGTTAGTAGTGGTTTTGGTAAAGGTAGTAGTTATTAAAAGTAGGGGTAGAGGTAGCAGTAGCAGTAGATAAAGAAATACTGAGCAAAAGTTGACAGTAGTAGTAACAGTAGTTGTAGTAGTAAAATGTGAACAATAGAAGTAGTAGCAAAAGGGCAGATAGGAGTAGTAGTACTGATAACAAGCAGTAGTTGTATTAGTACTGATAACAAAATAGTAGTAGATTTAGTAGTACTGGTAGTAGATAAAGAGAAGTACTGATAAAAAAAAGTGGATAATAGTTGTAGTAGAAGTAGCAGTTAAAGTGAACAGTAGTTCTAAAAAGTAGACAGTAGTAGTAGTATGAGTAATAGTAGTTGTTGTAGTAGTGGTAGGAGTAGTATCAGTAAAAAGTGAACAATTGAAGTAGTAATAAAACATGGACAATAGTAGTAGTAATAGTACTGATAACAAGTAGTAGCAGTAGTAGTAGTAATAGTTGTAGTAGCAGTAGCAGATAAAGAAGTAATGATAAAAAGTTGACCGTAGTAGTAAAAGCAATAAAAAGTGAACAATAGAAGTAGTAACAAAAAGGGGACAATAGGAGTAGTAGTACTGATAACAAGTAGTAGTAGTAGTAGTAGCTCTTGTAGTAATGGTAGCAGTAGTATCAGTAAAAAGAACAGTTGAGGTAGTAGTAAAACGTGGACAATAGTATAAGTAGTAGCAGTAGTAATAGTTGTGGACAGTTGTAGTAACAGCAGCAGTAGTAGTACTGATAAGAAGTAGTAGTTGTAATAGTTGTAGTAGTAGTAGCAGTAGTAGTAGTAGCTGTTGTTGTAGTAGTGGTAGCAGTAGTATCAGTAAAAAGTAAACAGTTGAAGTAGTAGTAAAACGTGGACAATAGTAGTAGTAGTACTAATCACAAATAGTAGCAGTAAAGGTTGTGGACATTAGTAGTAAAAGCAGTAGTAGTAGTACTGATAACAAGTAGCAGTAGTAGTAGTAGTAGTAGTAGTAGTAGTAGATAAAGAAGTACTGACAAAAAGTGGACAATCAAATCCCATTTTCCCACTCAGCAGATACAATATTTTGGTCTTAAATGATTAGTTGCTATGGCGACGGTCCCCCCCGGCCCCGCGCCGCTTCCCCCCCGGCCCCGCGTCGTCCTGCGTCGTCTCCGGTTCTTCGGCGAGGGGCAGACGGCTCGTGGGTAAAACCACTTCTGCAGAAACAATCAGCACAGTGCCACATTCCTCCTGACCGAAGGAAAGGGAACGCCGGGCCCGTTTTCCAGACGCTCCACACGGATTACATCTCGGAAAAGTCGGACAAATACGTGACTAAACTTTTGGATTCACTTTAGTTACATTCCTTGGACATCTGTATGGCACAAAGGTGTAGGGACATTTCCTCAGCCTTTGGTCATTTACTTTAAGTCAGACCAATGGACTTTTCAGACTTTTTAACCGTGTTATAGTTTTTGGAGCGATTCATGTTTGAGTTTCATCTTTAATCGACTATTTTCAAGACGCCATTTTGTCGATCGATCTCGTTTTCACCTCCACTGTGACGTTCGCGCTTCCTGCTCCAGTTTTATTTTCTTAATCGGTGCTACCTGTAGGATTCGGCAGCGTCAAGTAGCCATTTTTGTACAAATGAAAAAACCCACTACTCGCTACTGTGATGTGCATCTGTCCATAGGGGGCGCCACAGCTCGACGGCGACGTCAGATCCCATTGGACATCGCAGTTTTCTAACACAGAAGTCAGTCAGTATTTATTTTATTAACTCGTTTTAGATTTAAAATGTGTAGCTATGTACTGTCTGCATCTAATTATAAAGCATTTTTATCGATAGCAAACCAGGAAGTAATATTGGTGCGCTGTTATCATGCTAGTTGTTGATGGGACAAACTCCACTGTCGTCTCTGAAAGTTATGACAAGAGATTAGAAAAATGTGAACTAGGACATTAGAACGAGGAATAAGTAGTAGTAGAAGTAGTAGTAGTAATGGTAGTAGTGGTAGTAGTAGTAGTAGTGTTAGTATTAGTAGTGGTAGTAGTAGTGGCATTAGTAGTAGTAGTAGTTCTAGTAGTAGTGCTAGTAGTAGTAGTAGTAGTAGTAGTAGTGGTAGTGGTAGTGGTATTAGTAGTAGTGGTAGTAGTAGTAGTAGTAGTAGTAGTAGTGGTAGTGATAGTAGTAGTAGTAGTGGTAGTAGTAGTAGTAGTAGTGCTAGTCGTAGTAGTGCTAGTAGTAGTAGTAGTGGTAGTAGTATTAGTAGTAGTGGTGGTAGTGGTAGTAGTGCTAGTAGTAGTATTAGTAGTAGTAGTGATAGTAGTAGTAGTGGTAGTAGCAGTAGTAGTAGCAGTAGTAGTAGTAGTAGTAGTAGTAGTAGTGGTGGTAGTAGTAGCAGTAGTAGTGGTAGTGGTAGTAGTAGTAGTAGCAGTTGTAGTAGCAGTAGTAGTAGACACTCTACCAAATGAGCCACTGTCGTCCTCACGTCCGTACGGTGAGCCAAGAAGGACAAAAAACCAAAGACGACATTTTCACTTTCACTTTAACACAAATCAATGACCCGACAGTCGGCCATTTCGTAACAGTTACACACACCTCGAGTATGTGGAAAAAGTACTCCACTACAGTTCTACAGTACTACAAAAATACAGAAGTCAGAGCGAGTTTTTCTGAGCCCCGACGGGAAAAAGCACGACACAAACAAACGAACCGCGGCCTCTCGCACAAAGGGCTGTTCTGTGTTTCTCTTTTATTTTCCATTAAGTGTAAAACATCCGCCTGATTCAGCAGTGACTCAACCAGAAACAGGAGGATGCTGCAGCCACAGACCATCTTTGTACGAGCCCACGTCACGGCGTCTGGACAGAGGTGAGCGCAGACGAGGGCGGGAGTCCGAGATCAGACGCGGCGGTGAAAGCCTGTCGCCCTGTTGCCATAGCGATTCAAAATTCAGAACAAAATATGAAGTAAATAATAATAAAGTCCTCAAAATGTCGCCTAAAAAGCAAGTTGAAAACTGTGAACAGGTGGGAAGGAGTGGATGGAAGCAGGGCCGCTGACAGGAATTTGGGGGCCCGTGGGCAAAAAGTGTCACATGGGCCCCCCCGGTAATATAAATGAATATGAAGAGGGTCTTTGTGAGCTTTGGGTGACTTAAAGGTGGAAAAGTATTTTTAAAAAAGTGAGTATTTACCATAGAAGCAGGGCCGTTGACAGAAATTTGGGGGCCCATGAGCAAAAAGTTTCACATAAGGTAATAACCCGGTAATATAAATGAATATGAAGAGGGTCTTTGTGAGTTTTGAGTGACTTAAAGGTGGAAAAGTATTATAAAAAAAAAAAAAGAGTATTTACCATTGAAGCAGGGCCGTTGACAGAAATTTGGGGGCCCATGAGCAAAAAGTGTCACATGGGCCCCCCTCGTAATATAAATGAATATGAAGAGGGTCTTTGTGAGTTTTGAGTGACTTAAAGGTGGAAAAGTATTATAAAAAAAAAAGAGTATTTACCATTGAAGCAGGGCCGTTGACAGAAATTTGGGGGCCCATGGGCAAAAAGTGTCACATGGGCCCCCCGTAATATAAATTAATACGAAGAGGGTCCAATTCTGCGCCGCTTCGACCCTGGGGCCCGGGGGACAACAGACCCCTTTACCTCAAGATTAGGCCTGTGAAGTTGAAGTAGTAGTTGAAGTAATTGGAGTTAAAGTAGTAGTAGAAGTTGAAGTTGAAGTAGTAGTTGAAGTAATTGAAGTTAAAGTAGTAGTAGAAGTTGAAGTAGTACTTGAAGTAGTAGTAGTGGTTGACATCGAAGTAGTAGTCGAAGTAGAAGTAGTAGTAGAAGCTGAAGTAATAGTAGAAGTTGAAGTAATAGTAAAAGTTGAAGTAGTAGTAGTAGAAGTTGTAGTAGTAGAAGTTGTAGTAGTAATAGAAATTGAAGTAGATGAAGTTGAAGTAGTAGTAGAAATTGAAGTAATAGTACAAGTTGAAGTTGAAGTAGTAGTAGTTGAAGTAGTAGTAGAAGTTGAAGTAATAGTAGAAGTTGAAGTAATAGTAGTTGAAGTAGTAGTAGAAGTTGAAGTAATAGTAGAAGTTGAAGTAATAGTAGAAGTTGAAGTAGTAGGAGTAGTTGAAGTAGTAGTTGAAGTAGTAGTTGAAGTAGTAGTAGAAGTTGAAGTAGTACTAGCAGTTGAAGTAGTAGAAGTTGAAGTAGTAGTAGTAGTAGAAGTTGTAGTAGTAGAAGTTGTAGTAGTAGAAGTTGAAGTAGATGAAGTTGAAGTAGTAGTAGAAGTTGAACTAATAGTAGAACTTGAAGTAGTAGTAGAAGTTGAAGTTGAAGTAGTAGTAGTTGAAGTAGTAGTAGAAGTTGAAGTAGTAGTAAAATTTGAAGTAACTGAAGTTGTAGTAGTTGAAGCAGAAGTAATAGTAGTTGAAGTAGTAGTAGAAGTTGAAGTAGTTGAAGTAGTAGTACAAGTTGAACATGAAGTAGTAGTAAAAGTTGAAGTAGGTGAAGTTGAAGTTAAAGTTGAAGTAGCAGTAGTAATATTAGTAGTAAAAGCAGAAGTACAACCCGACCTCCTCAAAGGCATTCTTCATATGTTGCAATGATAAGATTAAATAACAGGTTTAAACTATGAATCTTTCTCTAAAGTTTATTCAATTCAAATATTTGCTGGATTTAGAGTCATTTTAATTCACAGTTTGCCTAAAATTGAGTTTGGGAATTGTACCTTCAACCTGATGTGAGCTGCATAAACCACAACCTCCACACACTCAAAATGAAAGTGACGGCTTAATCCTGAAATAGAGCGTGACCTTTGACCCCGGCTTCCTGCTCTGTGCTCGGTGATAATGGATGAGTCATGTGACGTCTCTGTGACAGAATGTACCACGGTGAATCAGCCCCAAATGTCAACACCACTGTCCTCCTCTGCTTCCAATTACTACACAGGAGCGGGGGGGTAGTACATGTACAAATACTTTTACTTCAGCCCGGTGCAGTAACAGGTGGTGTCTGTGATCAAACATGTGGAGAAAATCTGCGGTTTCCAGAAACATGAGAAGAAGAAGTAGTAGAAGTAGTAGTAGTAGTAGAAGTAGTAGTAGAAGTAATAGTAGTAGTAGAAGTAGAAGTAGAAGTAGAAGTAGTAGAAGTAGTAGAAGTAGTAGAAGTAGTAGTAGTAGTAGTAGAAGTAATAGTAGTAGTAGAAGTAGAAGTAGAAGTAGTAGAAGTAGTAGAAGTAGTAGAAGTAGTAGAAGTAGTAGAAGTAGTAGTAGAAGTAGTAGAAGAAGTAGAAGTAGAAGAAGTAGAAGAAGAAGAAGTAGAAGAAGAAGAAGAAGAAGAAGGGAAAGTGAGGACAGAGGTTTGAAGGAGTAGTAGTAGTAGTAGTAGCAGTAGTAGAAGTAGAAGTAGTAGCAGTGGTAGTTTAGTAGTAGTAGTGGTAGTGTAGTAGTAGTAGTAGAAGTAGTAGTATGTGTAGTAGTAGTAGTAGAAGAAGTAGTAGTAGTGTAGTAGTAGTAGTAGTAGTAGTAATAGAAGTAGTAGCAGTTGTAGCAGCAGCAGCAGCAGCAGTAGTAGCAATGGTACAGGTAGAGTAGTTGTAGTAGTAGTAGCAGTAGTAGTAGTAGTAAAAGCAATAGCAGTAGTAGCAGAAGAAGTAATAGTAGTAGCGATAGTGGTAGTGTAGCAGTAACAGTAGCAGCAGTAGTAGTAACAGTAGTAGTAACAGTAGCATCATAAGTAGCAGTAGTAGTAACAGTAGTAGTAGCAGTAGCATCATAAGTAGCAGTTGTAGTAACAGTAGTAGTAACAGTAGTAGTCCCACACTATGGAACATTCCAGCCAAAAACAATTACATCTCCATGGCAACAAGCAGACGACAGACCCTCAACTTCCACAATGCACCTTTAAGTATCTCTTAAACTTACTCAACAAGCATAGACTGTTTATATAAATGGACGTAGCTAACCTGCTAGCGCCGCGTTCCAAACAGGAAGTGATCATGGTTGCACTTCTCTCTGTCTCTCTGTAACTGCTGCTGTCAGACTCGTCATTTTGGTCTTAAAATATTTGTATTACTCCGGTCTACATGATTGTTACGGACTGGTCTTATTTCTGTTTCTGGCCTTACCTCCACCCGCCCAAATCCACCCACCAGGGGGATAAAAAAAAAAGCCCGGAGCCGCCACGAGATCAGCGATCAGTAGCTCCTCCGCACATCCTCTTGCTTGTAATAAACTCTGTTAAATCTTACTCCGAGTCTGTATCTTTGATCCCGCAGACGTTACGACAAAAACAGCCAAATCAGGCGCCTTCTTTCCCCGAGGTCACTCCCGCTAGCGTTAGCAACAGGTTTGACTGACACCGTTGCTAAGCCCTCTCTCTGTAACTCCTCATTTTGGTCTTAAAATGTTCGTATTGACCCTCTACATGATCTGAATGTTCTGAAACTATGTGCATTTCAGTCACAGGGGTTAATTTATGGAATGGTTTAGAAGATGAATTAAAAAGCTGCTCATCAATTAAAGTATTCAAAAAAATGTATAAATTAAAAATTATAGAAAAATATAGAGAAATAGTATAACTGTTGCTATGACAACTAAACGGGACATTAATCAACAGAGTATAAACTGGTCCATTACATAATATAAATATTGAGGATATAAAATAGTAATAATAATAATGATATGTTGATGATTAGAAATAATAATTATGATTATGATAATAATAATAAGAATAACTACTAATGATCATTATATATAGATATATATATAAATACAAATCCTAGAGGTAACTATAAGAATATAAAAATAATAGCTTTCTTCTGTATTATAAATTTATTTGTAATTGTTGTGTTCCTTTTGTTGTTGTTTTTTTTTTCTTGTTGTGTATACTTTTCACATGTGGAAATAGGCAGCATAAATAAGCTTTGCTTCAGCCAATACCTTTCAGTCACACTGATTAGTTTGTGCATGTGACCGATAATGTTTTATTTATTTTTCCTTCTTTGTGTCTGAATAAACTAACTGAACTGAACTGAACTAATGTTTGTATTTCGCCATTTTGTTCAAAAATCAAGATATGAGCATTAATAACAGACAAATCAGGCGCTCCCGCTAGCGTTAGCAACAGGTTTGATTGACACCGTTGCTAAGCGCAGCCTCACTCCTGATTGGCTCTTCGGTTGCTATGATACTTGCAGTCACAAGTCCCTTAGCCGAACAGTTAGCGCTCTTCTTTAAACACTTTATTCTCACAGGTTAAGTCAAAAAACGAGCTGGATAAAACTAACCGACAAAATCAGGACAAACTCTTCGGTTCCCATCCTTCTCCTCCGTATTTATCCTTAAGTCTGAGTGTTTCAGTCCAGCCCTGTGTGTTACGTCAGATAAAAGCAGAGATAGGCCTGTCTTTGTTATGGCAGACGATACACAAATACATTTACGGGCTCCCTACAGCTTGGATAAATACTTTTGTAATACAACTGTGTACCCACGCTGCGCTGCGGTATTTGTCTCTCATCCTCTTCTTCTTCTTCTTCTTTGGGGGATTCCTGCAGTAAAAGTCCATGTCTCCAGCTGTGGTTTGTATAAGTCATCGTTAGCTTAAGTCCACAGAGACCCACACCCATCGTACAGGGCGACACAGTTTAAACCAGCCTCGATCAGAGTTTCAGGACTGTACTCACGGTTTTCTTAAAGGTCCGACATGTATTACTGTATTTTCCGGACTATAACTCGCAGTTTTTTCATAGTTTGGCCAAAGGTGCAAAATTGACCCTTGTGAGGTTTAAGTCATGTTATAATATTGTTACCTCCTCTAAAACAGACCTGAAGTTGTGTTTTGTTTCATTCACACAGCTCAAAATGCTCTGTTCCACCTTGTGATGTCATGAAGTGGTGGTTTTCAAGTTAACAGCTACGGTTTTAGAAGAAGAAGAAGAAGAAGAAGAGAAAGTGAGGACAGAGGTTTGAAGGAGGAGCAGCAGTGGTAGTATTGGTAGTAGTAGTAGTCGTAGTAATAGCAGTAGTAGTAGTAGTAGTAGAAGTAGTAGTAGTAGTAATAGCACTAGTAGTAGTAGTAGTATTAGCAGTAGTAGCGGTAGTGTAGTAGTAGTAGTAATAGTAGTAGTAGTAGTAGTAGTAGCAGCAGTAGTAGTGAAAGTGTAGTAGTAGTAGTAGTTGTGGTGGTAGTATAGTAGTAGAAGTAGTAGTAGTAGTAGTAGTAGTAGCGGTAGTGTTGTTGTAGTAGTAGTAGTAGTAGTAATAGCAGTAGTAGTAGTAGTAGTAGTAGTAGAAGTTGTAGTAGTAGCAGTAGTAGTAGTAGAAGTAGTAGTAGTAGTAGCAGTAGTAGCGGTAGTGTTGTTGTAGTAGTAGTAGTAGTAGTAGTAGTAGAAGTAGTAGTAGTAGTAGCAGTAGTGTTGTTGTAGTAGTAGTAGCGGTAGTGTTGTTGTAGTAGTAGTAGTAGTAGTAGTAGAAGTAGTAGTAGTAGTAGTAGCAGTAGTAGCGGTAGTGTTGTTGTAGTTGCAGCAGTAGTAGTGGAAGTGTAGTAGTAGTAGTAGTAATAGTAGCAGCAGTAGTAGTAGTAGCGGTAGTGTTGTTGTAGTAGTAGTAGCGGTAGTGTTGTTGTAGTAGTAGTAGCAGTAGCAGTAGTAGCAGTAGTAGTCGTCGTCGTTTTTAGTTGTACATTTTTAGCTTTTGTTCAGTGAAGTTTGGCAATTCCGGGTCTGAAATGATCCAAATGATTCTAGTGAAGGTTTGTGGAGTTTAAAAACACTGTGGAGCACTTCCTGTATCACCACATGATGACATCACAAGGTGGAACAGAGTGTTTTGAGTTTGAGAGAAGAACTCAGTAAGTTCATTGTGCAGTTTGTAAGGTGGTAAAGTGTTTTCTTGTGAAATAAAACCTGTTATATAATATTATGACCATGGAGAGTTTATGCCATACAGTGGAATATTGTAGTTTAAGGAACAACATTACCATGGAAACAAGCAAAATGAGGCCAAACTCCTGGACAAAATAGAGTTTGTGGAGATGAACATGAAAAAACTGAAAAAAACAACTTTTATTTTTTGGTTATTCTGTGGCTCAAAAGTTACATTCTGTGGTTTAATAATGGTTAAAAAAAAAAGGTTTGCAAGAGCTTAATAATGAAACTGTTGCATGTTGCTTTATGTATTTTTTTGCATATGACTTCACAAATCAGGTGGGTTGCATTGCACAGAAACTCCACCTGAAACTGGGGTCTAATATAGGCTGGAAAATGTGTCAGACAGTTGTAGAAAACAGCAATAAAAAACAGGCATAGTTTAATGAATGCTATAGATACAGTAGGTTTAATGCCCTACTGTGAGACATTACAGGCACAGATCTCCATGGAGACAACCAGGATGCAGTGGATGCTAATATAAGCTGGAAATTGTGTCATCCAATTGTAGAATACAGGCTTTACGCTTGTTTTTTAAGGACATTCTCAGCGATAAAAACTCAGAAAGCATAGTTTAATGAATGGTATAGATATGTTTAATGCCATACTGTGTAACATTACGGCCACAGATCTCCATGGAGACAAACAGAACGCAGTGGATGCCAATATAAGCTGGAAATTGTGTCATCCAATTGTAGATTACAGGATGTACGCATGTTTTTAAGGTAATTCTGAGCAATAAAAACAGGCATAGTTTAATGAATGCTATAGATACAGTATGTTTAATGCCATATTGTGAGACATTACAGGCACAGATCTCCATGGAGACGACCAGGACACAGTGGATTCTAATACAGGCTGGAAATTGTGTCAGCCAGTTGCAGAATACAGGATGGATGAGCTGAACGCAGTGACTGTCACGCCAAGTAACTTTTTCCAGTGATTCAGACTCCAGATCCCTGAATAACCAAACTGATACGGTTTCCATGGAGACGAAGATGAGCCATAAGCAGCGTTGTGTGTTGTGTTGTGTGTTGCGTGTTGTGCGTTGTGTTGTTGTGTTGTTTGTTTTGTCATGTGCTATGAGAGATCGCCGGTCTAATGTCATTAAATGTCACAACTCATGGATGTGTAATGTGTCGTCCTTTAAAGCGGCACATTGTGTAACATCGTCTCCATGGAAACACCATTTTTACACGTTCTCACTACTCGAGAGCGGGATTCGAACCGGCAACCTTTGGATCAGTGGACCAGCGCTCAAGAATGATTTTTAAAGTGATTCTGAGCAATAAAAACAGGCATAGTTTAATAAATGCTATAGATACAGTATGTTTAATGCCATACTGTGGGACATTACAGGCACAGATCTCCATGGAGACGAACAAGACCACCATCAGAAAGGTTATAGTGCACCTTTAAGCCACGCCCTGCTATTAAAGTCCTCATATTACACCGTTTTCTGTTCCATATTTAGACTGAGTTCTTCTCTCAGACTGAAAACACTGTTCCACCTTGTGATGTCATCGTGTGGCAATACAGGAAGTGCTCCACAGTGTTTTTAAACTCCACACACCTTCACTAGAATCATTTGGATCAATTTCCAGACCTGGAATTGCCGATTTCTACTGAACAAAAGGTGAAATGTAGCTGTGAACTTGTAAAACTACCACTTCATGACATCACAAAAATAATAATAAAAAAGAACCAGGTTTAAATTTCTTGCTTGTTTTTGGTATTTTTTTTTTTATTTTTTTTTTTTTACTTTTTATTTTCATAGTTTTTACAATAAAGAATACATGCATACATATGTTAATAATAATAATAAAAAAAATATAGAAACAAAAGAGAAAAGAAAAAATAAAATTAATAATAATAACCATAATAATTATAATGATAATAATTAAAAAATAAAAATAATAATAAATTAATTTTAAAAAAGCTTGCTTGTTTTTAGTTGTATTAGATATTAAAAACAAATAGGGGATTTTTTATATGTTATTTAGTATTTGAGTAGAACTAGATCTGATATAAAATTTGCCAAAAAATTCAAATTTTGCCAAATTTTTTGGAGTGAAAACTTGAATAAATCAGACTTGGAATTAGATATTACAAAATCCTTCTGTACATTTCATCAAAATCTTGTTCAGTATGTTTAACACAAAAAACAAAAAAACAAAAAACAAAACTAAACTTGCAGATTTAGGCTGAGTTCTTCTCTCAAACAGAAAACACTCTGTTCCACCTTGTGATGTCATCATGTGGTGATACAGGAAGTGCTCCACTGTGTTTTTAAACTCCACACACCTTCATTTCTAGAATCATTTGGATCATTTCAATCCTGGAGCTGCCAAATCTCGACTGAACTAAAGGTAAAACGTAGCTGTTAACTTGTAAAAATACCACTTGATGACATCACAAGGTGGAACAGAGCGTTTTGAGCTTTGGAAATGTTACAAACTAATAATAAACATGTGTAAATGAAACAAAACACAACTCCAGGTCTGATTTTGAGGAGGTAACAGCGTTAGAACATGACTTAAACCTCACGAGAGTCAGTTTTGTGTGATTTTTTTGGACCTTTAAGTGTCACATTATCTCATCTTTGAGTCACCACAAAAACAGTTCATCCTCCATCCTGTGAAAATAGATCGAGCGTTTTAGGGGATTTGTCATAAAGCTTAACAACTAAACCTGACAGCCGTGTTTTTTTTCCCCTCCTTGTCTAAATTTAAGCCCTGTTAAAGTGAGTCTTGACCCGCGGCTCCCTGACTCATCGGGGCACCGCTAAAGTGGAACTCTCCTCCCACACGGCCTCGTTTCCCGGGGGCTCGAGTTTCTGGGAACACCGCAGTAATGAAATGAAGGGGGAGACTCTTCTTGTTTTAGGTAAAGTGAAGAAGAGATCGGCTTACGGAGTGTTTCAGGGAGAGAGATGAGTGTGAGCGCTAACACAAGCTAACAAGCTAACAAGCTAAAGCAGCGGTGTCAAAGGTCAGATGTAGCTGTAAGACGGTATAAATGTCACTAAATGTAGCCAAATATCATGTAAAATTAATGTAGCTTGTAATATCTGCAACTTGAATAAGTAATAAATACAGAAACAGCTCTTTAGCATGTCTGTGTAACTGCGGATCCTCGGATAAACTGACATTTTTAAAAGTGTATCTGGTCGGGGCTCACAAAACAGACTTATACAGCCTTTTAATTATTGAGCAATTTGTCGTTTTTCTTGAAAGTTAACTTCTGCATTCTTAGCTCCGTGTTTGGAGTCAAAATGCTAATGTAGATTGTACTATTTCACAATCGACCCCGCCTCGTAACACACAAAACATACAGGTTTTTCTCCTTCGCTTTTCCTGAAACTGCCTTCCAGGCCTAAAATTTTCCTCTTTCTGAACATTTTGGGATAATTATTTGCAAATATTTCTCAATTCCACTTATTATTAGTTAATTTAGTGTTATTAGTTTATTTTAATGACAGTCATGCCTTTTAATTTTCCTTCTCGCGGCCACATAAAGTGACGGGGCGGACCACATTTGGCCCCCGGGCCTTGAGTTTGACACACGTGTTCTAAAGGCTGATTTTTTTTTCTTTTTTTCAACTTCAACTAGGTAACTTAAACAAAGCATTTAATTTATGTTGTAATGAAATACAGGGGGTTAAGTTTTCTTCTTCCTCCTTTTCGAGCTTAAATATGAACAAATCTGTGACGTGTGTTTTAAATGATACATGTGCCTCAAATGAAAAGTACTTTTTACTTTCAAACAGAAGTAAAGTACAGACGCTGCTCTCTCATGTCCTGAAGTCGTCCTGCAGCTTAAAGTTGCACTGTGTAACTTTTGGATCCGCTTGTTGCCGTGGCGATGTGATGAATGAACGAATGACGAAAAGAAAACGACAAAGTGAGATTCAAGGCAAATCTCAACCTCGTTTGTCAAGTTATAAAAAAGATTAAAACGACAAACCGCTAAGAATCATGGGATTGAAGTGATGTAAGTCTTTATCTGAAATACAATATGAGCCGTGACCTCCCTCCTGCCCCTCTCTCCCTCTGTCCTTCTGTCTCTGCTTCTCTCCATCTCTCTCGCCACCCCCTCTTTTACTCTCTTCACCCTCCCTCCTCCTCCCTTAGTCCCTCTCTTTCCTCTCCCTCTCCTCTCCTGTCTTCCTCCCTCCATCCCCCTCCAGCTCTCCCTCCCCCCTCTCTTCCTTTATCTCTTCTTCATCTATCTCTTCCTCCCTCACGTCCTTTATCTCTTCCCCTTCTCTTCCTCTATCTCGTCCTCCCTCCCTTCCTTTCTCTTCCTCCCTTCCTCTCCTCCTGTATCTCTTCCTCCCTTCCTCACGTCCTTTATCTCTCCCCCCTCCCTTCCTCCCGCTCTCCCCCTCTCCCCCCTTCCCTCCCTACCTCTATTTCTGTCTCTCCCCATCCCTCCCTCCTCTCCCTTCCTCCGTCTCTCCCTCTTTTCCCGGTGTTCCCTCCCTCCCTCCCCCCTCTCCCTCTGTCTCTTCCCGGCGTTCCCTCCCTCCTCCTCTCTCTCCTCTCTTCTTCCCTTCCCGGGGTTCCCTCCCTCCTCTCCCTCCTCTCCCTCCCTCCCTCCCTCCCTCCCTGCCCTCGCTTCCTCTCTCTCTCTCTCTTCCCGGCGTTCCCTCCCTCCTCTCTCTCTCCCCCTCTCTCCCTCCCCGCGTTCCCTCCCTCCTCTCCCTTTCTCCCTCTGTCTCTTCTCGGCGTTCCCTCCCTCCTCCTCCTCTTCCTATCTCTCCCTCCTCCTCTCTCCCTCTCTTCTCCCAGCGTTCCCTCCTAACCCTCCCTCCTCTCCCTCCCCCTCTCCCTCTCTTCCCGGCGTTCCCTCTCTCTCTCCCTCTTTCCCCGGCGTTCCCAGTGCCTGCAGTAATCCCTCTCTTCTTTTTTCCATTCTCTCTGTGTTCATGGTCAGGCCGGTGGCTCATTGTCTCGTGTTGTACCGTACGTGGTCATTTTGTGGGGTTTCCTGGCCTCCACGCCGTCGACCCCGGCGTGAGGAGGAAGAGGAGGAAGAAGAGGAAGAGGAGGGGGGCCGGGAGGAGGAAGAGCATCACTTCTATTGCCTTTTATAGCCCGGGGAGTCCCATTGTGTCCGACGTTTAGCCTAATGTAACGTCTCCTGGGCAGACGGCGGCGGCGGCGGCGGCGGCGGAGGCTGTGGTCAGGAGCGTCTGCGAAAACGCTCAATGAAATAAAATGTAAAACCACAGAACAGTTTGGAGACATGGAGCAGAGTGAGGACGACACAGGGAGGTCCACAGCTTCGCTCACGATTCTCTGAAACGCTCGTGTGACCTCGAATCGGACCCGTTGTGTCTCTATGGTTCTCATCTCTGACACATTCTGTTATAATTTACACTTTTTAAATCTCAATATTCATCTAAAACGACTTAATAAAAGAAATCCGCTGACTTCCTCGTTAGAAAATTAACGTATCAACGATTAAGGAAGAGCGGTGTAGGTCACAGTGGGCGTGTCACAGGTGGAGGTGAAAACGAGGGTCGATCGACAAAATGGCGTCTTGAAAATAATCGATTAAAGATTAAACTCAAACATGAACTAAAACAACTTCAGGGTCAAAGAGAAGAAACGACTAGAACATGGATAAAGGCTCTGAAACATCTATTTTGCAGAATATAAGTAACAAAAGTGAGTACTTCTACTACAGTCGACTTGTCCTGTGACTAGTCGACTGTAGAAGAAGTACTCACTTTTGTTACTTAAGTAAAAGTACAGATACAGAGCTAAAGGTTGAGTAAAAGTATAACACAAAAAATCTACTTAAATAAAAGTAGTACATGTTTAAAAATGTACTTAAAGAGTAAAAAGTAAAAGTACTTCACTCAAGTTTGTTTCATTGTTAAAATGAACAAAAACTCCCCCCCCCCCACCCCAAAAAAAAACCCGTCAAAATGAAAAAAAAAAAAAAGTAAAAAATTATTCATCAAAATAACTAAAGAAAAAAAAAATAATAATAAAAAAATAAATAAATAAACAAAAAAAAAAAAAAAAAAAGAGTCTGACAGCAGCAGTTGCAGAGAGGCCCATGCTCACTTCCTACTTGGAAAAAATAACTAAAAAAAAAACAAAAAAAAAACCCCTCAAAATGGCCAAAAAAACCAACAACCTCAAACTAACAAAAAAAAAAAAAAAAAAAAAAAAAAAAAAAACTCTCAAAATAAAAAAAGTAAAAATTAATTCATCAAAATAACTAAAGAAAAAAAACAAACGAACAAAAAAAAACGACAACAAAAAGTCTGACAGCAGCAGTTACAGAGAGGCCCATGCTCACTTCCTACTCGGAACGTGGCGGCTAGCAGGTTAGCCACGTCCATTTGTACATACAGTCCACGCTTAAGACTCAGATCTGCTCCACAGCTCCGCCCCTGCGCTCAATGGGAAGCACTTTTAAGGAGCCATTAATCAGACAACTGTCCTGTGAGCAGTATCAGCGCTGGCAGCCTCCCTGTGCAAACGAGTACAGCCGCTGGACTATATATCGCACGCAGATTAAACACCGAGTGGAGTTTTTACAAGTTTATACAGATATGCGATACTTAAAGCGCCCAAAAGTACAGCAAGTGCTTTCTCGGAGCGGGTCTGGTCTCCGTCTTTGTAATCAGGGCTGAAGGCAACAAGTGAACGTGCTCCTGCGTAAGATCAGCGCGTTATGAAACAGAAGTCATGTTATAAACGGGACTAAAACTAAGTAAAAGACATTTTGCACAGTGAGAAAAGGCGTCAGATGTGAGGGATTTTAACGTCAAGGGACTGTGTGCAGAGAGTTTATTTATAGAGCCAGGACTGTCACGATAAAACATTTTGAAGCACGGTATAGACCATTGTTTTCTGCGTCCTGATTGGCTGAGGGACTGTAGACCATTGTGTTCTGCATCCTGATTGGCTGAGGGACTGTTGACCATTGTGTTCTGCGTCCTGATTGGCTGAGGGACTGTAGACCATCGTGTTCTGCGTCCTGATTGGCTGAGGGACTGTAGACCATCGTGTTCTGCGTCCTGATTGGCTGAGGGACTGTAGACCATCGTGTTCTGCGTCCTGATTGGCTGAGGGACTGTAGACCATTGTGTTCTGCGTCCTGATTGGCTGAGGGACTGTAGACCATCGTGTTCTGCATCCTGATTGGCTGAGGGACTGTAGACCATTGTGTTCTGCGTCCTGATTGGCTGAGGGACTGTAGACCATTGTGTTCTGCGTCCTGATTGGCTGAGGGACTGTAGACCATTGTCCATCAGTCTCCTCTGTGTCTCCTGTACAGTACAGAATGTGTCAGACAAATTTACATAAATGTTCAATCGCAGTGTGACTCTGAAGTGCTGTATGTTTGCAAGTTTTCTCCCCGACAAAACCCACAATGTCGATGAAACGTTCTGCACCGACAAAGGCACCGACGAAGGTTTGAACTTTGTGTTTAAACAAGAGAGAAATGTGAGAAAATGTTAATGTCTGTGTGAGAAAAGTGTATAAAGTGTGTGGTGAGGGGTTTTACAGTAAAAAATAAACCACTGTATTCGTAGATTTCATCTTCCACTTTGAGGACTTTTTCACGATTCAAAAGATCATGTTTTGCTTCACGTTGCTCATCACGGGAACTCAATGTTTTTGGGGATTTTTTTGGTTTTCTACAGTTCTACAATTCTACAGATTCTACAGGTTCTTCAGATTCTTCAGATTCTTCAGGTTCTACAGGTTCTACAGGTTCTTCAGGTTCTACAGGATCTACAGGTTGATGGGTCAATACCAACCTTCCTGTTGTCATCTCCTTGAGCAAGACACTTAACCCACCTCTCCTCCAGTGTCTTTGTGCTCTGGTGTATAAATGTGTGAGTGTTTTCTTGATGTAAAGCTCTTTTAGTGACTCGACGATGGAAAAGCGCTGTATAAAAACGTGTGTGTGACCATTTGAAACTTACAGGAGACAATCAGAAGTTTCACTAAAATCAAATAAAATATCATAGATTCCTTCCATCTCGTGCATCTCCGTCTGCACGATCGTCTTGACCACAGATGTTTATATTTTAATTTATTGGGCCTGAAAACTTCCATCCGTTTTCTTCGTCTTATCCGGGGCCGGGTCATGGGGGCAGCAGTCGAAGCAGGGACTCCCAGACTTCCCTCACCCCAGACACGTCCTCCAGCTCCTCCAGTGGGACCCCAAAGCGTTCCCAGGCCAGATGTGTCCCGGGTCTTCCCCTTTGTCCATGGTCTTTCTCACACTGGCTCTGTTTTTACACTATCAGAGCTCGTCTTTTGGGTCATTTCCTGAACACATCCCACTCCGGACCACCGGGCTTCTACTAAAGGAGAGCTGCTCTATGCAAATTAAACCACAATACTGTATGTATTTTTTTTAAATCTATGAAGGTTTGAACTTTGAGAGAGTTTAAACAAGAGAGAAATGTGAGAAAATGTCAATGCCTGTGTGAGAAAAGTGTATAAATTGCAGATTTCTGTATTATTATCGATAGAAATGATTGTATATGAAGCGGATTTAAAACATCTTCAGCCGAGCACAGAGCTTCACATTCAAGTCAAAATCCAACTGTGACTCAGAACAGACCAAACTAACGACTTAAGTGTTTCATTTTTAACAATATTGTACATTTAGAGTAGTTTTTGTGGTTTACATGTTCTTGGTTGCTGTGTCAGTGGCGTAAATTTGTTTCAATATTCTCGTTTATATTTACAGTAATATATCGAACTTCAAAATGTGTGATCGTGACAGGCGTAAAATGAAACAGTAACTCAAAAGTCACTGTGGTATTTATGTATGCGCGTCCATATTTGGGCATTTCCTCCCCGTCCTGCCGTTGGAGTATGTGAGGAATGCAGCCTGCTGTAGATCTGTACGAGTGAGGTCATATATTACAACAGCGAGTCATTGATTTGCTTTTTTCGCTCGTTTCCATCGACGCTGCTGATTCACATCCTCACTCGGGCGGCGCGTGGTTCATCCAGATGTCCCGCCTGGGTGTCCTCAGAGCGGGGTCGCCGGGGGTCACGTCTTACACGAGGGAAAGGTCACTGCTGGAAGGTGATGCCTCGTTATGCGGATTGTGTTTTCATTCACTCTCAAAAAAACGCCGTTTCACCCGCTGATGTCATGAAGTGGTGACGGTAAACTCCAATAAGTGCTTCTTTGAGTTAAGTGTGGGGTTATGTTCTAAAAATAACCCGCAATAGTCGAAATCCGCGAAGTATCAGCTTTATTTTTTACAGTTATTCTCTCTGTTTCTTGTCTGTAAAACTCCTCACCACACACTTTATACACTTTTCTCACACAGGCATTAACATTTTCTCACATTTCTCTCTTGTTTAAACACAAAGTTCAAACCTTCGTCGGTGCCTTTGTCGGTGCAGAACGTTTCATCGACATTGTGGGTTTTGTCGGGGAGAAAACTTGCAAACATACAGCACTTCAGAGTCACACTGCGATCCAACATTTATGTAAATTTGTCTGACACATTCTGTACTGTACAGGAGACACGGAGGAGACTGATGGACAATGGTCTACAGTCCCTCAGCCAATCAGGACGCAGAACACAATGGTCTACAGTCCCTCAGCCATCAAGACGCAGAACACAAATGGTCTACAGTCCCTCAGCCAATCAGGACGCAGAACACAATGGTCTACAGTTCCTCAGCCAATCAGGACGCAGAACACAATGGTCTACAGTCCCTCAGCCAATCAGGACGCAGAACACAATGGTCTACAGTCCCTCAGCCAATCAGGACGCAGAACACAATGGTCTACAGTCCCTCAGCCAATCAGGACGCAGAACACAATGGTCTACAGTCCCTCAGCCAATCAGGACGCAGAACACAATGGTCTACAGTCCCTCAGCCAATCAGGACGCAGAACACAATGCACAAAACAGCGAGGCAGCGAAAGGTGAACTGCGATATAGCGACGGACCACTGTAATTTGGGGTTTATTTCTCAAGATGATTGTCCGGTCTGAAAGCAGAATGAGCCTCATGTGAGTCTCTCGTTTGGGTTGCCAGTTTCAACAGCGAAATCCAGCTGGACTAAACCTAAATGTCACAGTTCTGCCTGTTTTGAAGGACACTCATCTGTTTGCACGTCTGAATTTTGGACCTGTTCCTGAGTCCAGTTTAACCTGCGTGACGATGCCTCTCTCTGATCCTCACTGTGTAAACCCCAACACCTCCACCCAAACATGAACCAGTGCTAGTGCAACCTCTGCAGCTGAGTGAGTGAACTCTGGAGGTTCTTTCACACGAGGCCTGTCCATAATCTGAGAAAGAGACAAACATTTACGTGTCCAACCGTCCATAGGCAAGTTTAGTCTCTGGCAACACGGGTCCAGTTCTGATTATAGCAACTTTTTAAGAGCGACATACGAGTATTTTTATTTGCTAAAACAAAATCTTGCCTTGCTTCGCGACAGATCTGACCTGTAACTTAGCCATAAAAACTGACCTTTAAAAATTATTGCTCCATTTATAATTGATATATAGTGATTATTGTGGCAGGACCAGATACAAAGTGAGTTTAAAACAACTTCAGCCGACACAAAACCAACTGTGTCTCATAACAGACGCAAAACTCACGATTTTTAACAATATTGTAGATTCAGGATCGTTTTTGTGGTTTAAATCTGCTCTTAGGTTGTGGTGTCACTGGTGTAAATGAGCTACAGGCTACATACTTTTAAAAGACGGGTATTTTTAGTTGCTAAAAACAGAATCTTACCTCCACAGGTCTGACCTGTAACGTCGCCTGATTGTGTAATGGCACAGTGTGGACTCCTGGGCCTTTTCAGACAGAGGAATCAGCTTCAGACTGTCTCAAACTGTCTGTAGATTTGAATAATTTGACTATAAGTTTGAAAAAGTACATTTTAGATCATCAAATGTGTCGGTATGAGTCTGTTTCATTTGTTCTGTTCTGTTTTCACTGTAAAAACCTGCACATAATGATGTTTTATGTTGGTTTGGCCTGTAGAAAACACATTACACTGGACATTTTATTATATTTTACAGCCAATTTTAATCACGCACTGATAGTTTTATAATGTAATTGCAATAAAAGTGTATGTTTTATGTCTGTTCACCAGCCCCGGGACTGCAGCAGGAGCTAAATCTGGTACAAATCATCTTTTCTTTTGCAAAATTAATGAATTTGTAGACGGTGCCTGACAAATAAACAATAAAGAAGAGACAGAAAGGTTCCGTAGTGCGTCTTTAGATGTTTCCGGTTGCTTCCACATTGATAAAAACCACAGAATCGCGGTGCGTGACAGGGATGGGGCGCTCCGGCAGGTGCAGGGTCGGTGCGTTTGATCCTCTGGACATGGGTCAGAGCGCACGGCCGTCCAGTAGCCACACGCTCCACTGCGCACGGGATAAGCCCATAGAGACTCATGTGAGACTCATGTGAGGCTCCACACGCTAAGCTTCGTATAGTCTATAGTCCGACTGTACAATATTACACTGAAGACGTTAGAACGCACCGGAGCGGCAAAGGCTGGCTCCAGGACGAGGGGTTTTTCATGCTGTAGTTTGTCTTTTTTCTGTCGTTCATGTGTTTTAATTTGACGTGAGTTTTACTTCCTGTCTGATGATTGCTCCGCCCTCGTGTGTTTCACCTTGTTTCCTGTCGTGTTTTAGCCTCATGTTTGTCCCGTGTTGGTCCATTATCGTTTGCCGTGTCTCAATTCGACAGTTTCACACTTCGTCGGCTGCATTTGAAGGACTCTTAAGTCACTTCCGGCGCGACGAGGCCCGTCCCATTTCACGCATCCGACGAATGTGCCCTACGTTTCCATGGAGATCAGCCGCGAACGAAGCATCCGAGGAGATTTCACGCACTGCTATATCCCATCATGCACCGCGTGTGACTTCTTCTACAGCAGAAACGAGGCGTATTTTCTTAAAGTTATGTAATACTCGCTACAATTGGCAAGAAAATCACCTCGACCGTTATATTTGTCTGTTGATATTCAAAGGGAAAGATTAATTCCTCACTTCATTCAGTCTAAAGTTTGACGACGACGATACCTTGACTCTTCTTCTATGAAATAATAAAGAATTTAAAGGAAAATTGCAATTATTTCAGTGTTCATTTACACGTTTAGCGCATTAGTCAGCGACCGTCAGCGACTGTCTTGTCCTGCTGTTCATTTGGAATATTTTGGAATGTTCAAAAATATCCAAATCCAATGTTTCTTCCCCAGCGCTATTTTGTCCATCCATCCATGTTCTTCGTCTTATCCGGGGCCGGGTCACGGGGGCAGCACAGTCTAAGCAGGGACTCCCAGACTTCCCTCACCCCAGACACGTCCTCCAGCTCCTCCGATGGGACCCCAAGGCGTTCCCAGGCCGGCCCAGAGATACAGTCCCTCCAGTCTGTCATTTTGTTGATTAAATGATTATTATTTCGCAGTTCTGCATGTTGGGTGTTACTTTTTAACCTCCTCGTGACAGCACCTCCTCATCAGAGCTGCGTGGGACTCATTTTGGTTTGTGTAACGTGTGTAAATGTAAATATCATGACATTGTGAGAAGTGTTGAGGTCCCGGCTCAGCACAGTCCCACAGGGCAGGTCCCTTTAGCCCAGAGCAGGTCCATAGTACGAGATTAGGATCACACTTCTTAACCTGAATCTCCTGTTATGCAACTGTAATTAGTGCTGGCCCTTGACTCCACAGTCCTCTCTGCACTTTACAAATCCAAATGCCACAGTGCGGCACATTTATGTCCTATTTATGGCTCTTTCATGACTTTTATGTGATCTGAGTGAGTCATGTGTTACTCCCATAAACTCTGAGCTGTTTAGAAAAGTGGACTCTCCTTCCTTGAGTTTTTTTGAGCTTATCCAGGGGCTGGGTCACGGGGGCCGCCTTCCCTCACCCCAGACACTTCCTCCAGCTCGTGCCACACACACACACACACGGGGTCACATACAAACATTCTGGTGTGATATCAGGGCAGGCTCATGTTTTTAAATCATTTGTGCTGTAGAATTGGCGCATGCGCAGTAGCAGCGGGTCATATGACAGACAGAAGCCTTCATGACCGCGCGCACACTGTAAACATGTATCCATGACAACCTCACTGCGCGGCGCGTGGAATGCTGAAGTTCCAGTATGTCATCGCGGCACGGGCGCGCGCTGATTGGCTGCGCCCGCTCCGGCTCCACGCGCTGCGAGGGGCGTGACGCGTCATGGGGCTGTGTATATGAGCGCGCGCGCGCCAGAGCGGGAGCAGAGACAGAAGCGCACAGCCGCAGAGACAGAAGCGCACAGCCGCAGAGACAGAAGCGCAGAGACAGAGCCGAACCATCCGGGACATAACATTTAAAACACGGGAAGTTTTGAGCCATGCAGCGCCTGTGCCAGCCCCTCGTGAGCCTGCCCCTCGTGAGCCTGCTCCTCTTCCTCAGCTGTCTGCACGTACAGCGCGTGGACGCCTGCTCGTGCATGCTGACGCACCCGCAGGACGCGTACTGCAGCTCCGACATCGGTGAGTACTTTATTTGTCTTTATTTGGACACGTCTGCTGCGCGTGAGCGCGTCATCCCCGGGTGACCTCTGCGCGCTGTTCAATATAATGCTGCGTAGTGTTACTTTACCAATAAGAGCAGAGCCACAACTGACGCCACCGAACATCCCGACCAGCCTGTCCCATCTAAACCAGCCTGTCCCATCTAAACCAGCCTGTCCCATCTAAACCAGCCTGTCCCATCTAAACCAGCCTGTCCCATTACAACCAGCATGTCCTGTCTGAGCCGGAGTGTCCCATCTCTGTCCCACCTTAACCAGCCTTTCCAATCCTAGCCAGCATGTCCCATCCCACCCAGCATGTCCCATCTTAACCAGTCTGTCCCATCTAAACCCAACCAGCATGTCCAAGCCTGTGCAGGCACTCAGGGGGACACGAGGAGGGTTTGGACTGACAGTTTAGACAGAGGGACACGGGGAGGGCTGGACACTGATGCAGCGGAGGCACAAACAGTGACAGACGCTGGGAGAAAACTTCAGGCAGTGAACTGTGTGATCACCTCCACCACATACTCCACAAACGTCCTCGACTGTGAGGAGTGACTCAGACCTACACGTGCTCGGGGCTGGACGGCTCAGTCTCTGTTTTGTCAGTGTGGTCTGTGTTTTTACGAAGTTCTAAGTAATTCTGTCGGCCGTTTGTAGCTGTATTTCCACATTTACGCACACGGGTTGCTTCATTTGCTCATCAGTTGTTGCTGCCGCCGTATTTCTCTGCTCTCTGGGTGTTTGACAGTGAAATCCTCTCGGCTGATACGACCAGAGCCTGAGTCCAAACACTGAGTTTACATCTCTGCTTTGTGCTCGCGCCGACTCACACCAACTCCTACAGTCATAATGTGAGGACTCTGAGTCTGAAGGAGCACCAGCCCCACAGGCCTCTGCCAAGTACACAGTATAAGTACACAGTATAAGTACACATTATACATGGACACGGAGCGGGAGCTGAGCCTGCAACAAGTTACATTTTACACAATATTGAGACAAGAGAGGGAGAAAGAGGAAGAGACGGAAAGAGAGGGAAAGAGGGAACAAGGGAAAGAGAGAGGGAGAGAGAGGGAGAGACAGAGTGAGAGGGAGGGAGAGATAGTCATGAGGCGCTAAGCCACAGCCAAACAATCCAGTCTCAGAGTAAACTTCACACAGCACAGGTCCAATGTGTGTTGTGTGTTGTGTCCAGTGTGCTGTGTGTTGTGTGTTGTGTCCAGTGTATTGTGTGTTGTGTGCAGTGTGTTGTGTGCAGTGTGTTGTGTGCAGTGTATTGTGTGTTGTGTGCAGTGTGTTGTGTGCAGTGTGTCGTGTGTTGTGTCCAGTGTATTGTGTGTTGTGTGCAGTGTGTTGTGTGCAGTGTGTTGTGTGCAGTGTGTTGTGTGTTGTGTCCAGTGCGCTGTGTGTTGTGTGCAGTGTGTTGTGTGCAGTGTGTTGTGTGCAGTGTGTTGTGTGTTGTGTGCAGTGTGTTGTGTGCAGTGTGTTGTGTGCAGTGTGTTGTGTGCAGTGTGTTGTGTGCAGTGCGCTGTGTGTTGTGTGCAGTGTGTTGTGTGCAGTGTGTTGTGTGCAGTGCGCTGTGTGTTGTGTGCAGTGTGTTGTGTGCAGTGTGTTGTGTGCAGTGTGTTGTGTGCAGTGTATTGTGTGTTGTGTGCAGTGTGTTGTGTGCAGTGTGTTGTGTGTTGTGTCCAGTGCGCTGTGTGTTGTGTGCAGTGTGTTGTGTGCAGTGTATTGTGTGTTGTGTGCAGTGTGTAGTGTGCAGTGTGTCGTGTGTTGTGTCCAGTGTATTGTGTGTTGTGTGCAGTGTGTTGTGTGCAGTGTGTTGTGTGCAGTGTATTGTGTGTTGTGTGCAGTGTGTTGTGTGCAGTGTGTTGTGTGCAGTGTGTTGTGTGCAGTGTGTTGTGTGTTGTGTCCAGTGCGCTGTGTGTTGTGTGCAGTGTGTTGTGTGCAGTGTGTTGTGTGCAGTGTGTTGTGTGTTGTGTGCAGTGTGTTGTGTGCAGTGTGTTGTGTGCAGTGTGTTGTGTCCAGTGCGCTGTGTGTTGTGTGCAGTGTGTTGTGTGCAGTGTGTTGTGTGCAGTGTGTTGTGTGTTGTGTGCAGTGTGTTGTGTGCAGTGTGTTGTGTGCAGTGTGTTGTGTGTTGTGTGCAGTGTGTTGTGTGCAGTGTGTTGTGTGCAGTGTGTTGTGTCCAGTGTGCAGTGTGTTGTGTTGTGTGTTGTGTGCAGTGTGTTGTGTGCAGTGTGTTGTGTGCAGTGTGTTGTGTGCAGTGTGTTGTGTGCACTCTTTGCAAACACCTGTAGAACAGCACAAATGACTCAATATTCTAGCTCAGGGGCTAAAACTGCCTGAATGATCCAAGTCAGACGTGCTCAAACTGTGGCCCTGGGGCCAAATGTGGCCCTCAGACCAATTTTTCTTGGCCCTCAAGTTTCCAGATGATTTGGCCCATTTTACCTTAAACAGAACTTTTTACTGTACATTCTGAAAATCTACTTTAACAAGCCCATATCAAATATTTAATGTTTCCCACTGAGGATGTAGCGTGAACAAAGGTCGAGTGGTTCAGTTTAACTTGTGATAATAAAACAGATTTGAAGTATTCACTGTGTTGGTCCAGTCTGTGGCCCTCACTCGACCCTCAGCTTCGTCTGTGTTTTTATATGTGGCCCTTAATGAGAAAAGTTTGGACCCCTGATTTAAGGCCATAATAGTTAGTAGTTGTAATAGTAATAGTTGTATTTATTTATTTATTTATTTATTATATTTTGTCTCCTTATTCCTGCTTATTAAAGATGGAAATTGGCATCTTTACAGCACAGGCCTACACACATTTACACTTACAACTACATATGTGCAAAGTCCCTATCAAATAAATAAACACTTATATTTGTTAAAGATTCAGGAAAAAATTACACAAAATACTGGACAGATGTTCATTTCAAACAGTGCAGTGTCACTCATCACCAGCAGAGGGCAGAAGTCCAACCCCACATGGCTGTATCTCCTTAAATACTTGACCTCGTTGGTAATTCTAGGGGTCAAATTCATATTTCTGTTTAATATTAACATAAAACTCTTTCTTTGGCCAGAAGCAAAACAGGCAGTGCTGCTCTGAGTGGGCGATGTCTGAGCCAAGAATAAAAACATGTGACTTTTGTGCTAGCTACATTTTAAGCAGGAAGTTACCGAAATAAACCGTAAAAACAGACCCACAGCACCAGCTCTGGCTCTGTACTCCCTGGCACTACTTTCTGGACATACTGTGTGAGCTTCCCCAGCCAACTGACCCGTTTGGAGCCTGTTCAAAAACCCAATCCTTACATTTGGGTATTAGCTGGAACTATAGTGTTGAATGTAGGACAGGCGTGAACAGAGACAGTCATCCCACTTTACTCTGGGTCAAATATAACTTGTACTTTTACTCCTACTTGAGTTAAAGTTTTGGTTACTGTTCCCAAAAGCTTCACCTTCATGCTACCTTTCACCTTTAGCTCAGTAGAGATTGACAATTCCAGGACTGAAATGATCCAAATGATTCGATAAATGAAGGCGTGTGGAGTTTAAAAACACAGTGGAGCACTTCCTGTATCACCACATGATGACATCACAAGGTGGAACAGAGTGTTTTCAGTCTGAGAGAAGAACTCAGCTTAAATATGCAGGTTTGTTTGTGTGTTAAACATGTGAGAATGAAACAAAAAAAATGACATTATAACATTAAAACTTAGGTAGTACTTTTCCCAAATACTTTTTTTACTCTTACTTGAGACTACTACTTTGTACTTCTACTTGAGTAATATCATTTTGAAGTAATGTTACTCTGAGTAGGCCTCACTGTAGCTACTATAAGCAAAGTAATGTACAACAGATCACTTTTTCCATTGTCTTATCTCCAGAAATAGCAACTTCCTGTTTCTATGGTGGCCTTTAGTGGACAAAATAAGTACAAACCGCAAAACACATAGAATCACATGGACTGGATGGACATTAATCGAAGCCCAGTGGGTGAAACGTATTGCTCAAGGACACGATGTCAGTTCTGGGTAGTTAGCGGGTTGGATTAGGTCTCTCCAGCTAGCGTTAGCAACAGGTTTGATTGACAGCGTTGCTAAGCAGGAAGAGGCGTCACCTTCAGCAGCCTCGCTCCTGATTGGCTCTTTGGTTGCTATAATACTCAAAGTCGTGATTACAGATGCGAAACTTGCAGAAGTGGGTCAAATGTTAGAAACGAAAGATTTACATTTGTTTTATATTCGTGTCTGTTTTGCTGTTACAATATCATACTGGATATATTTAAAGTTTGAGCTTAAAGTTGCACCGCTACCTGCTTTTTTCCATAGTAAGTTATTGCTTTGCCTGGAATGTTCCACCATACGGCATTAAACCTCTCCATTTTGAATTCGGTCCATCACCGGTGTTTTTATTGCTCAGAAATACCTCAAAAAAACATAAAATCTCACTGACAGTGGCTTGCATCTCCACAGATCTTACCTGTAACTCAAGCTGGTGGCGCCACCTGCTTGTTTCCATGGAGATAAACAAGTTTAAACCCATATTCTGGCAAAACAAGCACCTTTCAATGGAGTCAAGCAGGCTGCAACCAGAAAAGTTACACACAACCAGTGATGTGTTTGTCGAGAGCAGGATTCAAACCGGTAACCTTCAGATAAACGGGCAAACGCTCTACCGACTGAGCCACTGTCGCACCAAACTGACACAAGAACAGAGCGACCACGTTTCTGCATCATCTATGTTTAAAATCTACCATATTTTTTTTATAAATCAGACTTTTTAGTTTGTCCAGTGCGACTTATATGTGAAATTTATGTATTTTTCTTCATTATTCTGCATTTTTTTGATTGTTGCGACTTATTCTCTGGAAAATACGACATATTTTTTACATAAGAAGAACCATAAAAGTCTTACTTGCGTCACTGCCTTTTAAAACATCTTATTTAGGCCGGTTCCTCGTGTCGCCTCCTCTTCAGTTACATCTCGTATTAATAGCCAGCCCCTGACGACGGTTACATAATTACTTTTACTGCGGAATGTTACTCACTACAGCTTTATTCCCACTTCAACATCAAGTCCAACTTTCAGGGGTCGACGATGCGAAATAAATCCTTTTGCGTCGCTGTCGGTGAGGTCATAGATTAACCGCCACCTGCTGAAATCCAAAGCTCACTTTATGATTGATTGGTATAATTTAAAGTCGATTTACCGCCGCCACTTCGCCCGCTGACCCCTCGTTTGGTCGTCTCTTCAAGGCAAAGACCAGAAACGTGATACTTTTGGCTCATAAGGGAAGTATTTAAACCCTGCGTAGCATCTAAACCCATTGACATGTGTCGTATTTAACCGTCTTTAGGGAAAAGCGGTGTTATCTGACCCCTGCAGTGTGGGGCTGCGGACTGGGGGGGGCGCTCTGGCTCGGCTCACCTGTCGACCTTCACTTAAACAGAGGTTACAGAGGTTAATATAAACACGCCCGTACCTGAAATGCCATTAAAGCAGCAGCAGATATTTTGTTTTTCATGTAAACTGACTTTTCTGGTTTGCCTTGAATGTTCCACAGTGGAGCTTTAAACATATTTATCTTGGATTTATCTAATTAAACTGATTTTACGGCTCAAAATACCTTTAAAAACGTGCATTCTTACAGGGAGTGGGGCATTAAATGTATCTATCTCCATGACGACACTAAGGAAAGTAACAGGCCAGATCTGTAGGTGGTCTCCATGGCGACAGATGAGTTTAATGCCTTGCTGTGGAACATTTCAGACACATAAAATCAGCATTAGAGCTACGATTTCTTAGTGTTTTAAGGATATGATTATGTTATGTTTTACCGTGCTTCTGGCTTGTCGTCGTCTTTGGGGCTATAAACTGTGCCTATTTTAAAGCTCCACTATGTAATTTTCCCCAATTATAAATCAGATGTTACGACAGTTTCTCTTAAAGTTCCTAAATTACACAAAACTGACTGATTTTACTGCTCAAAATACCTGTAAAAACTTGCATTCTTACAGTGAACGGGGTTGAATCTCCACAGATCTGACCTGTGACTTTGCTTGGCGATGTCACCTTCTTATCCCCATGGAAACAAACATCCACTAAGCAAAGTTACAGGTCAGATCTATGGAGAAGCAGCCCGGGTCACAGTGGAAGAAAGTGTGTTTTTGGAGATATTTTTGGACAATAAAAACACCTGAAGTTGGATAAATGCAAGATACATGTTTAATGCTGTACTGTTATACTCGTTAGGGGGGTCCACTACCTGCTTTTTTCTATAGTAAGTTATTGCTTTGCCTGGAATGTTCCACCATACAGCATTAAACCTCTCCATTTTGAATTTGGTCCATCACAGGTGTTTTTATTGCTCAAAAATACCTCAAAAAAACATAAAATCTCACTGACGGCGGCTTGCATCTCCACAGATCTTACCTGTAACTCAAGCTGGTGGCGCCACCTGCTTGTTTCCATGGAGATAAACAAGTTTAAACCCATATTCTGGCAAAACAAGCACCTTTCAATGGAGTCAAGCAGGTTGCAACCAGAAAAGTTACACACAACCAGTGATGTGTTTGTCGAGAGCAGGATTCAAACCGGTAACCTTCAGATAAACGGGCAAACGCTCTACCGACTGAGCCACTGTCGCACCAAAGTGACACAAGAACAGAGCGACCACGTTTCTGCATCATAAGAACCATAAAAGTCTTACTTGCGTCACTGGTTTACATGTTTAATGCTCCACTGTGGGACATCCAAAGCTCAAAATGCTCTGTTCCACCTTGTGATGTCATCAAGTGGTAGTTTTCCAGTTAACAGCTTCTTTTTTTACATTTAGTTCAGTCAAAATTGGCAACTCTAGAGGCTGAAATGATCCAAATGATGCTAGAAATGAAGGTGTGTGGAGTTTAAAAACACAGCGGAGCACTTCCTGTATCACCACACGATGACATCACAAGGTGGAACAGAGTGTTTTCATTCCATTATTGATAATTGCGTCAGCTGATACTGCAGAATCGATACTTTTTTTAACAATATATCCCGTCAAATTCAAACGACTAAACACGCTCCGTTAGCATAGCGTGCTAGTAGCTTTATCGTAGCATCTGACACACATTTGGCAGAGTGGGCGGCGTTTAACAACACGAGCAAAGTGAATCAACTCGCCCAGAGCAGGGGGATTACGGGAGCCCGCGTGGTCCAATCTGAAGGTGAGCGTGTAATCTCGCTAAACAGCTCAGCCGGGCCAAAAACGCCGAGCGCAGCAGCGACCACGGGCGTGACTAGAATAGGGTTACTCATTTATGTAAGAGCGTGACAGTGATTTCAGTATTAGCCGTCCAAAGAGGAGGAGGAAGAGGAGGAGGAGGAATTCACAAGAAGACGCTCTGCCACGCTCAAAAATAAACACTGAAACTAAAGCTGTGGAGCTGAGGGGACGAGGCGGAGACGAGGCGGAGACGAGGCGGAGACGAGGCGGAGACGAGGCGGAGACGAGGCGGAGACGAGGCGGAGACGAGGCGGAGACGAGGCGGAGACGGGCCAGCGCCGTCGTCCTCTCAGGTCTCCGCCATGTTTAGTCTGAGGGTCGTAAAGACGCGGAAATCCAGAGACTCGTTTGAGCAGAAATCGATACTAAAAAAGTCACGTTCACAGGACAGAAGTGAATCTTTATAGGACTGAACCAGGACTGAACCGGGACTGAACCAGGACTAAACCAGGACTGAACCAGGACTGAACCAGGACTAAACCAGGACTGAACCAGGACTGAACCAGGACTGAACCTGGACTAAACCAGGGCTAAACCAGGACTAAACCAGGACTAAACCAGGACTGAACCAGGACTGAGCCGGGACTAAACCAGGACTGAACCAGGACTGAGCCGGGACTAAACCAGGACTGAACCAGGACTGAACCAGGACTGAGCCGGGACTAAACCAGGACTGAACCAGGACTGAGCCGGGACTAAACCAGGACTGAACCAGGACTGAACCAGGACTGAACCAGGACTGAATCAGGATTAAACAAGGACTAAACCAGGACTAAACCAGGACTAAACCAGGACTAAACCAGGACTGAACCTGGACTGAACCGGGACTGAACCGGGACTGAACCAGGACTGAACCAGGACTAAACCGGGACTAAACCGGGACTGAACCGGGACTGAACCGGGACTAAACCGGGACTAAACCGGGACTGAACCGGGACTGAACCGGGACTGAACCGGGACTGAACCGGGACTAAACCGGGACTAAACCGGGACTGAACCGGGACTGAACCGGGACTGAACCGGGACTGAACCGGGACTGAACCGGGACTAACCAGGACTGAACCAGGACTGAACCAGGACTGAACCGGGACTGAACCGGGACTAAACCAGGACTGAACCGGGACTAAACCAGGACTGAACCAGGACTGAACCAGGACTAAACCGGGACTGAACCAGGACTGAACCAGGCCTGAACCGGGACTAAATCGGGACTGAACCAGGACTAAACCGGGACTGAACCAGGACCAAGCCAGAACTAGACCAGGACTGAACCAGGACTAAGCCAGGACTAAACCAGGACTGAACCAGGACTGAATCAGGATTAAACAAGGACTAAACCAGGACCAAACCAGGACTGAATCGGGACTAAACCAGGACTAAACCAGGACTAAACCGGGACTGAACCAGGACTAAACCGGGACTGAACCAGGACTGAACCGGGACTAAACCGGGACTGAACCAGGACCAAGCCAGAACTAGATCAAGACTGAACCAGGACTAAACCAGGACTAAACCGGGACTGAACCGGGACTGAACCGGGACCAAACCAGGACTAAACCAGGACCAGTCCAAGTCATGACGCTGTTATTGCTTTACCTAGACTCTCATGAGTAAATTCCACATTAAAGTAACTTTCTGTCACTTTTCTTTTTTGGAGAGTCCATCACCAGTTTGTCTCCATGACGATATTATCACTTTGCCTCGGCTGATCTTACATCGCATTTATTCAACATAACCAGGTGTTTTTACAGCTCACACTCTGTAAAGCGGGTTTGTGACAGTGCGTGAGGTCGTGAGGTCGTGAGGTCGTGAGGTCATGGGGTCGTGAGGTCATGGGGTCGTGGGGTCATGGGGTCGTGGGGTCATGGGGTCGTGGGGTCGCCGCTCCACAGATCTAGACCAGATCAGAGTTTTTTCGATCTCATTCTTTAAAGATCGACTTGGCAGGACACGACATCACACCAAAGAGAGAAAACACGTCCATAAAAGAGCAGAGACAAAAGATCTGACGTGCAACCTGGACGCTCGTCTCCATGGCGACAGATGAGTTTAATGCCTTGCTGTGGAACATTTTAGACACATAAAATCAGCATTAGAGCTACGATTTCTTAGTGTTTTAAGGATATGATTATGTTATGTTTTACCGTGCTCCTGGCTTGTCGTCGTCTTTGGGGCTATAAACTGTGCCTATTTTAAAGCTCCACTATGTAATTTTCCCCAATTATAAATCAGATGTTATGACAGTTTCTCTTTAAGTTCCTAAATGACACAAAACTGACTGATTTTACTGCTCAAAATACCTGTAAAAACTTGCATTCTTACAGTGAACGGGGTTGAATCTCCACAGATCTGAGCTGTGACTTTGCTTGGCGATGTCACCTTCTTATCCCCATGGAAACAAACATCCACTAAGCAAAAATTACAGGTCAGATCTATGGAGAAGCAGCCCGGGTCACAGTGCAAGAAAGTGTGTTTTTGGAGATATTTTTGGACAATAAAAACGCCTGAAGTTGGATAAATGCAAGATACATGTTTAATGCTGTACTGTGGAACATTCCAGGCTGAGAAATAGCGTATCTATGGGGAAAAGCTGGTGCAGAAAAGTTACAGAATGTGTCTTTAAGGATTCAAGAAGCGTAAAGGTCCTATATTACACAAAAGTGAGGTTTAAACCATGTTATAATGTTGTTACCTCCTCAAAAACAGACCTGGAGTTGTGTTTTGTTTCATTCACACAAGTTTGAGTAACTTTATTCTTAGTCTGTAACATCTCCAAACCTCAAAATGCTCCGTTCCACCTTGTGATGTCATCAGGTGGTAGTTTTCACGCTACGTTTTACCTTTAGTTCAGTAGAAATGGGCAATTCCAGGGCTGAAATGATCCAAACGATTCTAGTGAAGGTGTGTGGAGTTTAAAAAGACAATGGAGCACTTCCTGTATTACCACATGATGACATCACAAGGTGGAACAGAGTGTTTTTGGCTTGAGAGAAGAACCGTTTTTTTCATTTACGCCCCAAAAACACCTTATGCAGTGAGTAATAAGACTGAACAGAGCTGGTGACTGGAGATGAAACGACATAAACGAACTCGAATGGACCCAATGAGCCGGAGAATCGGTTATGAAACGGCTCCTGCGCACACCCGGCTCTTTTAAGCGTTTTAAGACAGAGTACGTCTTTATCCTGCCCTGGTCCTGACGAAACGCAGCTACAGAGGAGGTCACGGGGTCAAACGGAGGTCAAGAGGTCAAATGTTCCGTCTCTGCTGATCGGAAGGTTGCCGGTTCGAATCCCGCTCTCGACATAAACATCATTAGTCCAGCGCTAAATAAAAACGTGACCCTTTAAGCTTTTAAGTTTGATTATTTCACATAAACAACGTAAAAATGTTAAAGGGGAGGTGTGTCTGAGCCCATTTTAGAGTCGTCCAAACATAAAATATGGTTTATTTTAGTATTTGGACGTATTTATAACAGCTTTAGCGCACACATTTTAAAAGCAGCAGTTAGCATGCTAGTTGTTTTTAGCACTTTCATAGTCTGAAAGTTGTGAAACGCACTTATAAACTCATTGTGGTGAATAATGAGGATGTTGCAGACAGATATAATGAATAGTTCTGTTTTTATTACCGTATTTTCCGGAGTATAAGTCGCACTTTTTTCCTTTTCATAATTTTCATGACTTATCCTCCTCATCTGAGTATATAATTTCACATCTTGCATTTTTTGACGCCAGTGGGACATTAAAGGACCTGGAGTTGTGCTTTGTTTCATTCACACGTGTTTAAACCTGCATATTTGTTCCAGAAAACACTCTGTTCCACCTTGTGATGTCATGACGTAATACAGGAAGTGCTTATATCGTGTTTTTAAACTCCAAACACCTTCATTTCTAGAATAATTTGGATCATTTCAGTCCTGGAATTGCTCATTTTTACTGGACTGAAGGTAAAACTTGGCTTGAAAACTACCACTTCATGACATCACAAGGTGGAACGGAGCATTTTGAGCTTTGGGGATGTTACTCAAACATGTGTGAATGAAATAAAACACAACTCCAGGTCTGTTTTTGAGGAGCTAAGCACATTCTAACCTGACTTAACACTCAAAAGACTCAATTACAGGACAGGTGGAGGCTGTAAACTCACTGTAGCCGTGTTAGAAAAGTGAAAGTCGCCTCTCGCTCGGCACATTCCTCTGTAATTGTGGTCTCCTTACGCCGTAATTACCAGGACAGTGTGTGTTATTTGGGCACGAGGTGAACACAGGTCAGCGCCGTAATGGAGCTGATCTCTGTGACGTTGTGGCTGCACGTCCTGCTCACCTCAGCGACATCTGCATCGACGATTAGCTAAAGATGAAGCTGATTTACGAGTGTTTTTAGAAGGCAGCGTTACAGACTGTATGAGGAAGGTGATATCTGAAGAGCATCTATTAAAAACGGCTAAGAAATGAGATATTGGGGTGAAATGCAGAATGTGTCAGACAAATTTACATAAATGTTGGATCAGTGTGACTCTGAAGTGCTGTATGTTTGCAAGTTTTCTCCTCGACAAAACCCACAATGTCGATGAAACGTTCTGCACCGACAAAGGCACCGATGAAGGTTTGAACTTTGTGTTTAAACAAGAGAGAAATGTGAGAAAATGTTAATGCCTGTGTGAGAAAAGTGTATAAAGTGTGTGGTGAGGGGTTTTACAGACGCAGAACATATAGAATAATTGTAAAAAATAACAGATACTTCACGGATTTCGGACAATTTAAAACACAGTCGAACAAAATATTACATTTGTATATCCTCCTCAAAGCTCATCGAGGCTAGAGCAGTTATAGCGGCTAATTTGAAGCCAAGTTCCATATTTGGAATTACGACCTCGAGTATCATAGCAACCAAAGAGCCAATCAGGAGCGGGGCTGTTGAAGGTAACGCCCTTTCTCTTTCGCACCTCTGGTTTAGCAGGGAGCGGGCGCTTAGCAACGCTGTCAATCAAACCTGTTGCTAACGCTAGCGGGAGTGACCTCAGACAGAGAAGGCGCCTGATTTGTCTGTTATTAATGTTCAGATCTTGATTTATGGACAAAATAGTGAAATAAAAACCCCAGGATCATGTAGAAGGTTAATACGAACATTTAAGACCAAAATGACGAGTCTGACAGCAGCAGGTACAGACAGAGGAGCCACAGCTTTTCAATAGAACGTGAATTGGAGCCAGAGTCAATGGTTAGCTATGTCCATTTATATATACAGTCTAGGAGGGTGACCAGATGTTCAAAATTAAAAACTGGGACGTTCAAAATCAGCATCAAATATGACAGACTTATAGCAAATATTTGAAAAAAAAACGCATGACAAAATACAGTTGAAACCAGAAAAAGTCATTAAAAAATTGTCTTAAAAAATCCTTCTCTCATTATTCTGGCATTTAACAAATATAAATAATTTTGCTAATCCTACTTGACCTAAAACAAGAAAAGTTTCGTCTGATTTCTTGTCTGACAGTGAGAAAAAAAACAAAATGTATGTGTCTCTTTATATAGTCTATGTAAACTTCGGGGTTCAGCTGTTTTACCCTTTTTACTGCTGCCGTGGATCAAACGGGTCAAAAATAGGGACACCTGGGACATTTCTTGTGTAAAACTGGGTCAAATCACTGGTTTTGGAGACATCTGCTGGGACAGGGGACACACGGCTCCAAACTGGGACTGTCCCGGGTCAATAGGAACATGTGGTCACCCTAGTTTAGACATGTTAAGATTATTCAGGTAATAATTGAGATTTTTCAGGTCACAATTAAAAAATCCAAGAAAAAAATGCAAAAAAGAAAGAGTGACGAGTTTCCAAAGGCAGATTAAGTCATTTTATTTCAATTTATACTAGAAAAAATGATCAGAAATGTATTTATAAAGTATTTTTACCCTGCTGTTCATGTCTCATTAACTGTTTTGTGCTTCTTTTATTCATTTATGTTCGTGTAGTTTTAGGAAATTGGTTTATTTGAAGTCTATGTAATATGTAAGACACAGCGGTGAGTGTGAGCGCTCGGGGGAGGGACTCGTTAGTCACAATAAGGCTGAAAGAAAACGAAGATTCTTTACACCTGTGATGTTTAGTCTGGACCGACTCAAACAAAACAGCTGGTCCAGACTTAAAGCTCCAGTGTTACACAAAACTGACTCTTGTGAGGTTTAAGTCATGTTCTAAAGCTGTTTCCTCCTCAAAAACAGACCTGGAGTTGAGCTTTGTTTCATTCACACATGTCTGCAGACCTAAACAGGGCAATAATAAAGAGTTAATCAAAGCTCAAAATGCTCTGTTCCACCTTGTGATGTCATGAAGTGGTAGTTTTCAAGTTAACAGCCACATTTTACCTTTAGTTCAGTGGTAGATTGTCAATTCTAGACACTGAAATGATTCTAGAAATTAAGGTGTGTGGAGTTTAAAAACACAGTGGAGCACTTCCTGGATTACCACACGATGACATCACAAGGTGGAACAGAGTATTTTCTGTTTGAGAGAAGAACTCAGCCTAAATATGCAGCAACAAAACACTAGAAAATAGAAAACAGATCAGATAAATCAGATGTGGATCCGAAAAGTTCACGGCAATGACTTTTACTAAAGGATTTTCGTGCTAATTGCTAATTTGTTCCGTTTCCTGATCCATGTTATAATGTTCTTTCCTCAAAAACACAAGGTGGAACGGAGCATTTTGAGCTTTGGAGATGTAGACACTGATAATAAACGTGTAAATGAAACAAAACACAACTCCAGGTCTGTTTTTGAGGAGGAAACAGAGACTTAATCCTCACAAGAGTCAGTTTTGTGTAATTTAAGACCTTAATGTTAGCTCCTATAATCTCTAATTTAGTCTAAACAACTTTCCTCCAAGTTGTGGGAAAAAAGGAGCAGTGTTTTTGGTGGCAGTAACTGTAAAGAAATCAAGTTTATCTCAGCGATTCTACAGAAATCAACAACGTTTTCCAACCCTCTTCTTCTTTTTTCCTCGTAAGCAGCCATGTTTGTTTTGATGTCTGTCCCTGATTGGCTAATCCAGCTGTCAATCAATCACGCCCATATATCGTATAGTAAGAAAAATGGCTCTATGACTCTTCTATCTCGTTGTTTTAGACTCAGATCCTGCTCGGGCCGGTTCACTTTCGCACATCAGCCCCTGTCTGAAGTTCACCTGCCACTTTCACAGACACAACTACCCCTGTCCATGTTTGTTATCTCCTCGCTGTGGTATTTCCCCCTCGCATTCTTCAGGAGCAAGCGAGCGCTCCCCAAAAAGCAAAGAGAAAGAGAGGGAAATGAGGCATGTGGCAGCATCTTGCGTTAGCTTTGTGTTCGTCTTCCACGGCAAATACAGAGGGAGAGTAAACAGGAAGCGTTAAGAGCACAGTCAATAGAAACTCATGGTGGGACGTTTATTTTAGGCCCGAGACCCCGGCTTCAACCAACAGTTTGTTTGGTGTAAATAGACTAAGGCGGTATTTTGGGGACAAGTTTAAGACTGGGATGGAACACCAAACACTACGACAGACTATACTTTGGAGAAACTATATGAAGAATGTGAAAAGATGAAGATATCGTCCTGGAAAGTGATCGTTAATGGTCATATGTGTTTTTAAAAGGCCTAAATTGCGCAAAATTGACTGTTGTGAGCTTTAAGTCGTGCTATAACGCTGTTACCGCATCGAAAACACACCTGGAGTTGTGTTTTGTTTCATCTCCAAAGCTCAAAATGCTCTGTTCCACCTTGTGATGTCATGAAGTGGTAGTTTTCGGCTACGTTTTACCTTTAGTTCAATACAGGCACGGGACGATATTGACCTTTTGTGTGGATAATTATAACTTTAACAGAAAATATCATGGCCATCGACTGAAATGTGGAGGCCCAGCGCAATAAACCTCACATGGCCCCCCTGTAATTCAAATTAATAGAAAGAGGGACCAATTCTGGGGCCCCCTAAGACCATGCGGCCCCGGACAACAGACCCCTTTGTCCCTCCCCTGCTGACGCCCCTGTGGATAAGTTTTGTTCGTTTTTTTCTGCACATTCTGGTGACATTACGGTGATTTTCTTTGTTGCCGATTATCACGATTATATAAAATGTCCCACGAACGATTATTGACGACCCTTTTTATCCCGATAAACGATATTACTTAACAGAAACTGGCTGAAATCATCCAAACGGTTCTAGTGAAGGTCTGTGTGTGATGATAGTGGCCACAGAAGTACATTTCAAGTCTGTTCAGGGTAAAGAAAACCGCACTTCCATCGTTTGAATCGTTCCCTCTCTTTCGACCCACATTGGCAAACAGCAGCGATGCATGAAATCGGATAAACAGATTAGCGCCGATGCCAACCTGGTTCTGATCTGTGTTTATCTAAGGCCGCTAAAGCTCCCTCCTGGAACCACATCCTAACTTTCACGCAGGAGGAAGCTGGTTGGGACTTTGTCGGTTTTATTTGGCGCCGTATTTGACCTCTCGTTTCCTTTCTCCGCAGTGATCCGAGCTAAAGTGGTGGGGAAGAAGCTGCTCCAAGATGGGCCTTTTGGAACCATGAGATACACAGTGAAACAGATGAAGGTGAGTGAAATAAGCATAAGTCGCACCAGCCAAAAAATGCATCATAATGAAGAAAAAACTGATATTTTACATATAAATCGCACCTGAGAATAAGTCGCCCCTCCAGCCAAACTATAAAAAGAAGGGTAGAGATCGACGATATGGGTTTTTTCATGACTGATGCCGATACTAATTGTTTAGAATCCAGAGCAACCTATGGACCAATAAGTTCTGGTGATATTTTTGGGCAGGTTTTGATGATTTTCTCCAAATTATGTCACTTAATTTAACAACAAACTCACCCACTGCCTCTTTTATTCACCACAAACCTATAAGAAAAAGCTGTAGTCTCGTTTTGTGGAGTTAGATGAGATTCGTTCGGCTCCAGTCAAATGAAGCTCATCGAAGCTAGCAGTTATAGCGGCTAATTTGGAGCCGATTTGCATATTAGGAATTCCCAACAGGAGTATCGTAGCAACCAAAGAGCCAATCCGGAGCGAGGATGTTGACGGTAACGCCCCTTCCCGCCCGCACCGCTGGTTTAACAGGGAGCGGGCGCTTGGCAACGCTGTCAATCAAACCTGTTGCTAACGCTAGCAGGAGTGACGTCGGGGAAAGAAGCTGCCTGATTTGTCTGTTATTAATGTTCATATCTTGATTTACAGACACAAAAGTGAAATAAAAACCCCAGGATCATGTAGAGGGTTAATACGAACATTTAAGACCAAATGAGGCGCAACAGTTTTTCAATGTAAAGTGAATTGGAAGTGCAGCCCATGATCAGTTAGCAGGTTAGCTATGTACAGTCTACGGTTTGTACTCTTTAGGCAGCATCGACCATCTGATCTACAGGTCTACGTCCAGTCCTGGGTGTATAATCCAAGTGTGGACCATACAGACTGTGTTTAGTTTGTATTTTCACTTCAAACTATTCAACTTCTAGTGTTTTGATTGAACTTTTTTGCTTTATAAATACATCTTTACCTTAAGTTTGGATTCTCAAATCAACCTAAAAGTCGCAAAACAGGCAGTTAAAGCTATTGAATCAGACCTATTCTTCTCCAAAATGGACTTTTCAAAGCTTTTAAACTTTGCTATAGTTGTTTCTTCCTGGACACCGCAGCGGATTTGTCGTTTTAGATGAATATTGTGATTTAAAATGTGCAAATTATAACATAATGATCCACAGGTGTCAGTCGCAATAAGTCTGCTTTAAATATTATTAACATGAATCCCTGGATATATATATTACGGTTTATTTAGCACGCTAGCCCAGTGTAACTACAGATCATTTAGCTTTAAACTTACATATATTACTGCTCTGCCTTGTGTATCTTGCATGTATTAATAGAAAAACCCTTTTTATTGCAAAACACGCCTTTTTACTGTGACCTGGCTCGCCACTCCACAGATCAGGCTTGTAACTTGGCCTAGTGGTGTCACCTGCTTGTCTCCATGGAGATACACAAGTTTGTCTATACTAAGGAGCTTTCCAGGCAGAGCAATACAATAAACGGCAAACAGATAATCCATCTGAAAAGTTCCGTAGTGCACCTTTAAAATCATGGGTGTCAAACTCAAATTCACACTGAGCCACAATTAAAAACTAGGACAAATTCATGGGCCAAACTCAACATTTTACTGTACCTGATGTGTGATGTTTAACCTTTTCATCTGGAAACAAACTTTAGTTTTGCTTAAACACAAAATCTGGAACAAGCTTGATCTTACAAACAAGTTAGAAATAAAATTTGAAATAAAAGACACATCAGTAGTATTCACTTCTTGTACTTAAAATAAATTATGTCTCTTTCTGTAGTAATTCATTTGGCTGAGGAGACCAGGAGCTAATGAGTCGCAACAGAAAAGGAGGAGCGCTCACCGGTCTCGACTAGCAAAGCATTCTGGGATTTGTAGTATTAGTGATGCATGTGCTATATACCGGCGGGTTAGCGATAATGCACATTTAATATGATCTCACAGGCCAAATATAATTACTCCTGAGTTTGACATGTGTGTTTTAGATCATTTTCAGTGAGAATATTACGTCATTTCTGATTTAAACATGTGAACACGTAGCCGCTCGGCCTCGTCAGCTGCCCCGTCCCGTCTGAACAGTAGCGCAGTGTTGTTGCGGGCTGCATCCCATTTCCCCGTGTGACTTCCTGCGCTGTTACATAAGGGAGCGTGGTGCGTAGCTGTGACAGATGCCGACAGCGGCCGCAGGAGCCGTGCCTCTCTCAGGATTAGGGCTTTACGAGCTTTGTGGCGCTGCACTCAATCCCACACAGTTTACACCGTTCACACGCACCACCACAATCACTGTTTGTGTGGAAAGAGTCAAACCAGATGGGAGATTTTAACACATCCTCGGATTATCTGTTTAGCTTTTTAAAGTTTAACACTCTCATAGGAGCAGAAATTTGGAAATGATCTCGAGTGTGGACCCCTGAGTGAAAGATATAGTCTCATTATTGGATATTTTGTCCCGGCAAATATAAGGACGGCTACATTTTGGAAAAGTGGACCAAGTAAACCGATACTTCAGCCCCCAGTTTCACCAAGAGATAATGAGGAAAATGAAATGTCTAGTCTATAGATTAAGCTAATGCAAGAAAGAAATATGTTGTTCTGTGGCTAATGCTAGCGCTAATGCCCAGAACGAGTTAAATGCAGATCACAGAGGCTTTGCAGACACTTAAACATGCTACTAGTGATGAAAAGACATTTGTGTTAGCTATTTGATAACTTTATTTAGCCTTTGGAGTGGACGCTGAACTTGGTAAAATAGCAAAGGAGAGAGCAGCCCGATAATAGAGCTAATGTGATAACAGAGCTAACAGGACAACAGAGCTAACAGGACAACAGCGCTAACACGACAACAGAACTAATGCTACAACAGAGCTAACACGACATCGGCGCTAACAAGACAACAGAGCTAATACTACAACAGCGCTAACATGAAAACAGCGCTAACATGACAACAGCGCTAGCACAGATTTAGTTTTCTCTGCATAATGACCCTTGTGCAGGTCTTTTTCCAGGCCTCACTGCTGTTTTTCTCTGTGGTACAAAGTGAAAGTGAAAGTAAAAGTGCTTAAATCAGTATAACTAATCATCAGGACCATTAAACGTGTAACTTTTACTGCAGTTATTTTTGCTCTTGTGCTGGAACAATACTGAGTTGTCTTGGTCTTCTTCGTCACAGTTTGCGGTATCGGGCTGGTATTGGTATCGGTATCGGCAAGCACACTGAGGCCAAGTATCGTAAAAAATCATCCACCTGGATTTTTTAAAACGTGTCAGAACACTACTATCTCTGTTCAAAGCTTTGTAATCTTCACTGTAGTAGTAGAACACACGCTGCTATGCTAGGCCCATAGTACATTTATATAAAGGTTTGACATCGTCCAGTGTCTCTAAATCACAACTATAACTCCTCCTCCGAGAACGTTCCAGAGTCCGGCACTGCTCCGGCCTTAAGTAACAGTTTGTTCTGAGAGATTCTCGACTAAACAGGGATTTCCTGTTGTGGCTGGACAAATAAATTCACCAAACCAAAAGCAACGCAGTGTTTCTCATGGAAAAAACAGTGAGGTCAGCTTGGACCTAAAGATGTCCACAAATTAAAACCCATTAAACTAATTAATTATGTCATCAGTTATTAAAGTAAATGGTTGAAATGTCACATGATCTGGCAACTTCTACGACTGTGTCCACACTTGTACACAAATAGGTTGGGTTTCCATGTTGCTATCGATCAAACCTGTTGCTAACGCTAACGAGAGCGACCTTGGCAGCTGATTTGTCTCTTATTAATGTTCATATCTTGATTTACAGACACAATAAACACAATAAGCAGGTTAATAATACGAACATTTAAGACCAAAATGACGAGTCTGACAGCAGCAGTTACAGAGAGAGGAGTTTTTCAATAGAAAGTGAACTGGAGCCAGAAGTGCAGCCCATGATCACTTCCTGTTTGGAAGCTAGCAGGTTAGCTATGGCCGTTTATATAAACAGTCTATGGTTTTAACCCAAACCTGAAATCTGCATCTAACAAAGGTTTTACATAATAGAGAGTTTATATGTCTCCATAATAGAACCAAGTCCCTATGAGATCCCCATATGGTGGAACTAAACCAGGTCTAAACCAGGTCTAAACCAGGACTAAACCAAGACTAAACCAGGACTGAACCAGGACTAAACATGGACTAAACCAGGTCTAAACCAGGACTAAACCAGGACTAAACATGGACCAAACCAGGACTAAACCAGGACTAAACCAGGACTAAACCAGGACTAAAACAGGGCTAAACCAGGACTAAACCAGGACTAAACCAGGGCTAAACCAGGACTAAACCAGGGCTAAACCAGGACTAAACCAGGACTAAACCAGGACTAAACCAGGACTAAAACAGGACTAAACCAGGACTAAAACAGGGCTAAACCAGGACTAAACCAGGACTAAAACAGGGCTAAACCAGGACTAAACCAGGGCTAAACCAGGACTAAAACAGGGCTAAACCAGGACTAAACCAGGGCTAAACCAGGACTAAACATGGACTAAACCAGGACTAAACCAGGACTAAAACAGGACTAAAACAGGACTAAAACAGGACTAAAACAGGACTAAAACAGGACTAAAACAGGACTAAACCAGGACTAAACCAGGACTAAACATGGACTAAACATGGACTAAACCAGGGCGAAGTGGGTTAAGTGTCTTGCTCGAGGACACAGCGTCAGCACTGGTCTGTGGTGCATGAGTCTCACACTTTTCTGTCTGTTGCAGATGTACAAAGGCTTTGAGAAAGTCCAGCACGTGCAGCACATTTACACCGACGCCTCGGAGAGTTTGTGCGGAGTCAAGTTCGACATCAACAAGTATCAGTATCTCATCACAGGTGAGGACCGGGTCAGAACGGGTCGGACCGGGTCAAAACGGGTCAGAACGGGCCAAAATGGGTCAAAATGGGTCAAAACACTCATGAAACTGAACATCACATGGGTCAAATATTGGCCCAAGCACCAGCAATGGAAGAAGTACTCAACTGAGTGAAAGGAAAGAGAGGGAGGAAGGGAGAGAAAATGAGACAAGGAGAGGGTGGGAAAGACGGAGAGACATAGAAAGAAGGAGAGGAGAGAAAGAGGGAGAGTAGAGAACGAGAGACAGATAAAGAGGGAGAGAAGAGAGTAAGGGAGAGGAGAGGGAACGGAAAGAGAGGGAGGGAGAGAGAAAATGAGACAAGGTGAGGATGGGAAAGACGGAGGGACAGAGAAAGAAGGAGAGGAGAGAAAGAGGGAGAGTAAGGGAGAGGAGAGAGAAAGGAAAGAGGAAGGGAAGGAGAGAAAATGAGACAAGGAGAGGATGGGAAAGACAGAGAAAGAGGGAGAGAAGAGAGAAAGGAAAGAGAGGGAGAGAAAATGAGACGAGGAAAAGATGGAAAAGACAGAAAAAGAGGGAGAGGAGAGAGGGAGGGGAAAGAGAGAGACAGAGAGAGGGAGACAGAGAGGAGAGAGAGACACAGTCTTTCGCTGCCAGATCCAGAAGTCCAGATTCCAGGGTGAGGAAGCGTTTATGTGCTGTGGTCAATGGAGAAACTTGTTTGTGCCGATTACATAAGAAGAACCTGATGAGGGCAATACTGAAGTCACACTGTTAATGAAACGAGGAAGTGTTCTCACGAGATGGTAATGTGCCCTATTACAAACACTGGCATCGGGACGAGCCAAGAAAGAGCCGAGAAAGAGCCAAGAACGAGCCGAGAGCGAGCCAAGAACGAGCCACGAACGAGCCGAGAGCGAGCCAAGAACGAGCCGAGAACGAGCCGAGTACAGGCCAAGAACGAGCCAAATACGAGCCAAGAACGAGCCAAGAGCGAGCCGAGTGCGAGCCGAGTGCGAGCCGAGAGCGAGCCGAGAGCGAGCCGAGTGCGAGCCGAGAACGTGCCGAGAACGTGCCGAGAACGTGCCGAGAGCGAGCCAAGTACGAGCCGTGTACGAGCCGTGTACGAGCCGTGTACGAGCCAAGTACGAGCCAAGAACGAGCCAAAAACACCCCGGGCTCGTAAAACTCTATTCTGCACTTTAATGAGCCACTTAGAAATCACATGTTCATATATAAAGTTTTTAATCTTTAGCAAATCTTTATCCATCCTCTCCCTCTCTCATTTTCTCTCTCCTCTCCCTCTCTTTTTCCACTCTCTCTCTGTCTCTCCTCTCCTTTACCTTTTTCCTCCCCTCTTTCTCTTTCTCTCTCCTCTTTCTCTCTCTTTTCCATCCTCTCCTCCCCCTTTCTTTCCTCTCTCCCTCTCCTCTCTTTTACCTCTTTCTCTCCCTCTCTCTTCTCTTCCTCTTTCTCTCTCCTTTCCCTCTCTCTCTGTCTTTTCCATCCTCTCCTTGTCTCACTTTTTCTCTCTCCCTCTCTTTCTCTCTATCCATCTTTCCCCACTCTCTCTGCGTTTTCCCTCTTTTCTCTCTGTCTTCCTTTTACCTCTCTATTGTTCTCTCTTTCCCTCTCTCTACTCCTCCATACCCCCCTCTTCCTCTCACTTTCTCTTTTTCTGTCTTCTCCCTCCCACTCTCACCCCTCCTTCCTCCCCTTATCTTCTCTCTCTCTCTCTCCAACTCTCTCGTTTTCTGTCTGTTCTGTTCTCCCTCCTTTTCTCTCCCTCCCTTCTCCTCCTCCTGTGTTCTTCCTCTCTTCCCTTCCTTATTCCACCCTCTCTCATTACCCATTCCTCCTCTCTCTACCACACTCTCCTTCTCACTTTCTCCTTTGCTTCCTTCTACCCCTCCTCCCTCTCTTCATCTCTCTGTTACTACCTCTCTTCTCCTCCTTTCTACCTTTTTCTCTTCCCCTCTTCTCTTACCCTTGCTCTCTCCCACTCTCACTCCCTTTCTCACTCACCCCTCTTTTCTTTCTTCTGCTCTCCTTCCCCCTCCCTTTCTCTCTTTTCCTTGCCTTCTCTCTCTTTCCCTCTCCTCCCCAAGGACTTTTTCATTCGTCCTGTGACACAAACATTCCCACTTATTTATAACCTCCCCTTTCACAACTTCACTTTCTCTTTCCCCCTCTCTCTTTCCCTCCTTCCCTCTCTCCTTCGTTCATTTCCTCACAGTTCCCACAGGCTAAAATCACTTCTCTCATTCTCACAAGTTGTAATTAGCAGGAAGCTAGCTAGCGCCGTCGAAGGCATTTTACGAGTTGCTATTTCTAAACCGTGGAGAGGTCGACTTCGGTGTCTGCTTTGGCCAAGTCCCCCGTCCGTGTAACGCAAGTGGACACGGCGCCCGTATCCTAGCAACGGCGGGTATGTTCACAATGCCCGGCGCAGGTGACATCATGGGCGTCTTGCTCGGTGTCCCGGGACGTTCTATAATAAGTGTTAAAGGGGACACGCGGCCTTCAGGGTTCAGAAGATCGAGACTTTTATGAAACGCTGTACTGAAGTTAAGGTACAAAGAAAGGACTGCGATATCGGGATGTTTGAGGACGCTAAAAACACAAATTGTTTCTGAATCCTCGCGCTTGTTTCCATGGAAATTGTATGTTGTCTGTGTAAACCCTCGGTCGTCCGGGTCTGATCCAGCGCAAAAGACAAATAAAACTGGACAAATCGCCTTATATCTGTCTGAAGGGAGGAGCGAACGACACTGAAGCTAAAAACACCAATTGCAGTTCGAGTCATACTTAGCATAATTATTTAGGCCCCTAATGGGAGCTATCGCACCTATTAGCATCCTGGCTCGCCCTATTGTTCTCTTTGTTTGCTTTGGGTCTGAGGATGGAGTTATGGATAAGGGATAGATGATGTCTAAAGCCCACATTCTTGTTCAAGGGTTGATTGTCTTTCCCAAAAAAAATCCTTCTTCAACTCCCGTCTCAAACAATTTCTTTCCTCCGGCTAAGATCTGAACCTCGCCATCTTCAAAGTCGTAGTTTGTGGCTTTGAGATGGAAATGGACAGCCGACTGTGGTCCCGAGCTGCTCTTGCGACAAATTCTCTTATGGACTGGCTGCTTAAGGACAAAACCCAGAAGCACAAAGCAATGAGGTCAACTCCATTCAGCTCTAGTGAGCGTTATACAGGAGAAACTACTCTGACCGTGAGTGTCATGGCAACCAAAGAGCCAATCTGGAGCGAGGCCGTTGAAGGCGCTTAGCAATGCTGTCAATCAAACCTGTTGGCACCTGATTTGTCTGTTATTAATGTCCATATCTTGATTTATGGACACAATAATGAAATAAAAACACAAGGATCATGTAGAGCAAACATTTTAAGACCAAAATGACGAGTCTGACAGCAGCAGTTATGAAGAAAGAGGCCAGTTTTTCAATAGAAAGTGCACTGTAGTCGATAAAGCCGGAAGTGCGCCCGTGCTCACTTCCTATTCCGAACGGAGCGGTTAGCAGGTTAGCTATGTCCATTTATATATACAGTGTACGGGTATAGCCAACGAAGAGCGAGCCCCGTTAGTATTTTGAGAACCTGTCGCCCGCTCGTCAGCATGTAATCAGCCCGAGAGCCGCTCCGGTGATCCCAGAGCGTGTGGGAGTGAACGAGCTGCACATGGTTGAGAGCTGCCAAATGCATGCACCACCAGGACAATGAAGAGTGACAAGTCGTGATGTGTGGAGAATGCTAGCGAGTTCCCACGATGCACCTGTCTGCAGAGCGGGTTAGCTCAGAGAGGGCTAATGCTAAAAATAGACTTGTGCCGACCTTCAGTCACAAATAGGACTGTGTGATAATATTGGGGTTCGCGCTGAAGGTTGTCTTACAGCTGATAAACAGATAGGGTTGCTCTGACTTTGTTTACAATATCACAAGTTACAAGGGACGGATTATGAAATCAAACATGGGAAATGGCATAAAATGACAAAAATAACTGAATAAATATGATAAAAATTGCATTGTTGCTGCATGACCTGAAATATTCCACAGTACAGCATTAACCGTAGCTCTCAGGGGTACTTATATCGCAGGAAAGTACCTTGAAAACACTCTTTCCAACCGTCTTTCTGCAGGTCTGGCTAGTAATGCCATACCCTGGGAACATTCTAGGCGACGCAATAACATGTCCATGAATACAAGCAGGTGTACATACCCACCAGCAGAAAAAAAGTGACGCAATTCACCTTTAAAACCTGCTCTTAAGTATAAAATATGTTCAGTATCGACAGGTTCATGCAGGTTTTGATGGTGTATTGAAATATGTGGTAGAATGACCTAAAAACTGACCATTTCCTGTTGTATTTGTCATTAGGACGAGTGTACGAAGGGAAAGTCTACACCGGCCTGTGCAACTTCAACGAGAGGTGGGAGCGTCTGTCTCTGGGTCAGAAGAAAGGCATCAACCACCGCTACCAGCTCGGATGCAGCTGCAAGGTGAGTGCAGATAAACGACGCAAAACGACTACCACAACGATCTAATACTGCTACGACAATCCAATACGACTACATAACCCGCAATAGGCGAAATCTAGTATCAGCTTTTTTTTTTTTTTTTACAATTATTCTGGCTGTTAAACCCCTCACCACACACTTAATACACTTTTCTCACACATTTTCTCACATTTCTCTCTTGTTTAAACTCTCTCAAAGTTCAAACCTTCATAGATTTTAAAATATAAGTACAGTATTATAGAATGAAAGCATGTTATTTTCCTCCTGTAATCCGTAATGGCGCCCCCTACAGCTGCATAACTTCTATGTTCCTTCAGCAAGTTCAGAAGTCCAACTTTTTCTGCGATGGTTGGCGTCTTCTTTGACCTTTTGGGTGCCTTTGTCGGTGCAGAACGTTTCATCGACATTGTGGGTTTTGTCGGGGAGAAAACTTGCAAACATACAGCACTTAAGAGTCACACTGCGATCCAACATTTATGTAAATTTGTTTTCTATACTGTACAGGAGACACGGCACGAAGGAGACTGATGGACAATGGTCTACAGTCCCTCAGCCAATTATTATAGTGAGGGACAACTGTACTTCAACTTTTACTATGTGGCTTTGGCTGTTTCTAAGCAACAGATTGACCAAAAAAAAAAAAAATACTGGCTTATGCTTTAGACTTAAGGCCTATAATTGATACCCTTAAAATTCCAAAAACCTAGCTAGAACTACTACTACTTCTACTACCTCCATATTAGAAGGGCATAGGGACAAAGTGGACAAGAGAGTTTAAGTACTGACCATTTAAACACCAGATTCAGTGTATGCAAAGGACTGTGGGTAATCAGATCAATGATCCTTAACACTTGTTCTATTCAATGGCTAAAAGTCGCTAAAAGTGTAGGATCCAGCTGTGTTTGGTCAAACTTTACACAATAACCTCAAGTCTCTATGGTACTGCAGCGAGTTGATTTAATTATACATTTGTAACGGTATCATAAGCACTATATTCGTTTTCTGTTTCTGTCAAGAGTTCTCGCATTGACAAGAAAACCTGCCGAGCGAATATTGCCAAAATTGCTATTTAAACAAAGCAATATATAAGCCAAAAATGTCAACTCAATATTTTAAAATCCCCCTGATGTTTTTCTCATAATAAAATCGCATTGTTATCGCCAATAATGTCTTTCCGAAATCCAAAAAACAATTTGACGTATTTTCCATTTGAGACTTGGCCGGGGGTTTGGAGGATTTCTCGCTCCATTAAACTTGGACACATTGGTGAGACATGATCAGGTTACATTACTGGAGTCGTTCACGTCTTCATTCCCGGTTTTACGAGTGCCAGCTGCTGACGGAGCTGCGGCGGCCCTACTGTATGAACATCTGCCTCTTCATAATAAGTAGATTAGCAGAATTGGCATGTGTTCCCAGTGCGATCCAGCCACTGTAAACTGTGTGGAGGGAGGGAAGGAGGAAGAGAGGGAGCGAGGGAGCGAGGGAGCGAGGAGGGGAGAGGTCTGTGGTCCCGAGGCGTCTGTGAAGGGCCGTCGATCGGGGAGAGTAAGCGGGGAGGGAGCAAAACAAGGTGTAAACATCCCCACTGACAACGGGAAAGAACTGAGGCAATTTGCATATGTTTCCATAGTGACCCATAAGAAAAGTTGGGGAAGTCAAATCAATCACTACTAGTACTACAACTACTACTTCTACTACTACTGCGACAGTTTATGCTACGAAATGGTACAGTTATACAGTTGTTCCTCACTATATTGCGCTTCACCTTTTGCGGTCTCACTGTTTTTGCAGGTTTTTTTAGTGCAATTTTACATGCTTTTTTGTAGAACGTGCATTGTGTTCTGTGTCCTGATTGGCTAAGGGACTGTAGACCATTGTGTTCTGCGTCCTGATTGGCTGAGGGACTGTAGACCATTGTGTTCTGCGTCCTGATTGGCTGAGGGACTGTAGACCATTGTCCATCAGTCTCCTCCGTGTCTCCTGTACAGTACAGAATGTGTACTGAATTTTTTTTTTTTTTGGTCAATCTGTTGCTTAGAAACAGCCAAAGCCACATAGTAAAAGTTGAAGTACAGTTGTCCCTCACTATAATAATTGGCTGAGGGACTGTAGACCATTGTCCATCAGTCTCCTTCGTGCCGTGTCTCCTGTACAGTATAGAAAACAAATTTACATAAATGTTGGATCGCAGTGTGACTCTGAAGTGCTGTATGTTTGCAAGTTTTCTCCCCGACAAACAGAACCATTTTACTACTACCGCTGCTCTACTACTACTATGTTACTATGCGGAAGTGGACTAAGGGAGTTTGACGTCACCCATAGCATTTGACTCTAAAATAAAACCCGCAGGATCATGTAGAGCGGGTTAACACGAACATTTAAGCACAAATTGACAAGTCTGACAGCAGCAGTTACAGAGAGAGGGGCCACGGTTTTTCAATAGACAGTGAATCGAAGCCAGAGTCAGTGAAGCCAGAAGCTCATGCTCACCTCCTGCTTCGAACACGGCAGCTAGCAGGTTAGCTATGTCCATTTATATATACACCAGTGTCCATTGAGACAAGCTGATGACACCACAAAGCCAAGTCACAGGTCAGATCTGTGGAGAGGCGTCCTCACACCGAGAATGCACATTTTCCATGGTATTTATTCCTGCTATGATGGAATAAATGACAGCAATACCGTTTAGTTTTCCTCATGGAGACAAGCAGGTAGCAGAACCTATGCCAGAAAAGTTACATAATGCACCTTTACTCATGCAAAGGAGGGAGGTGAGAAGGTTAAAGTCTCTCATCGACCTTCACCCATAATCATTCGCCATAGAGAGCACCGGAAGCACGCCACTAGAACGATATAATCCACGAGTCATTAAAAACACTTCAACCCGGAAGTTTTGTGATCCATGTCGGACAAAACGAATTCAATTTACCAGCTTATTCAGACCCGGGAAAGTGTCTCTCTTTGGAGGTTTTTCCGTCGCCAATGGGTTCCGCTCTTCACCTCTATAACTGGTTGTGTAAAGCTGTGATATTCAGAGTCGAGCGGTGCGTTTTGTGCGAGCACCTGTGGCAGTGACGCGCAGGGAAAAAAAGGCAGAAATGATCTTTTGATGCGCGGCACTCGAGGTGACGTCGGCGCTGATGGTTACATTCAAGAAGCGAGATCGAATCAAGCAACTTTGCAACTCGGATTGACGTGTTTTCGAAGTTTTACACCGTTTTTTTATGCATATATGAAACGGCAAATGCAATTATAGCTTCTATGTGTTGACGAGGTTGGACGAGCTTTCGGTCACGACCAAAACTATGATGAGACTCTTTAATTACAGCGTTATCGCACAGTTTTAGTTCGTTTTTCTTTTCTCTCTGGCTTCTTCATACTGCTTATTGACGTGTAGATGAACCTATGTCCACACAATCCACACACGCCACATCAAAACTGGGACTAGACCAGGACTAAACCAAGACTAGCATAAAGGGAAGGCTTGCTACGCTCACAAAATTCCACTGCCCTGTACTTAAGTCGAAGTCAGTGGACCAACTTCAGTGATTACGTTGTTCTATCTAGACCTATTGTGATTTCAAATTAAAAAAAGAAAAATAATAACTAGTGTTTCATAGATTATAACTACTGTATGTACCAGAAAAATATGTCTAAACATGTCTGCTTTACCGTTAGATTATATATATAAATGGACATAGCTAACCTGCTAGCGTTGCAAATAGGAAGTAATCATGGGCGCGCTTCCAGATCCATCGACTCTGGCTTTAATTTACTTTTTATTGAAAATCTGTGCCCTCACTTTGGTCCTAAAATGTTCATATTAACCCGCTCTACATGATCCTATTGTGTAAATCGAAATACGAACATTAATAACCGATAAATCAAGCGCCTTCTTTCCTCAGAGGTACTTCCCGCTAGCGTTAGCAACAGGTTTGATTGACAGCAATCGTGTTAGCGTTCACTTGAGCTGGGACTTAAAGAAACACGGGACTCGGCCTGTTATACATGTTGAAATGTGGTACATCCATAGACTGTTTATATAAATGGACATGGCTAACCTGCTAGCCGCTGCGTTACAAATAGGAAGTGATCATGGGCTGCGCTTCCGTCTCCATCGACTCTGGCTTCAGTTAACTTTTTATTGGAAAACTGTCACCGTTCTCTCCGTAACTGCTGCTGTCAGACTCGTCGTTTGAACTTGAAATGTTGGTATAAACCCGCTCCACATGATCATATCGTGTCCATAAATCAAGATATGAACATTAATAACAGACAAATAAAGCGCCTTCTTTCCCCAGAGGTTCCTCCCGCTAGCTTTAGCACTTTTGATAGACAGCAATCAAACACTCCTTGCTAAACCAGCGGTGTGGGCGGGAAGGGGCATTACCTTCAACAGCCTCGCTCTGGATTGGCTCTTTGGTTGCTATGATACGGATATGGCCACTTCAGCACTATTGTTCTCTTTGTTTCTTTTGTTTGCTTTGGGTCTGATGGTGGAATTATAGAGCGGTGAGAGATTATGTCTTAGGCCTCCATTCCTGTTTAAGGAAGGATTGTCTTTCCGAACAAAAATAGCTTCTTCAAAGGAGTAGTTAGTGGTTTTGAGATGTAAATGTACGACGGACTGGACCGAACTTTGGCTTTTGCTATGGACCAGACCTGGACCACAGATTTAAGATATAAACGATATCATCATGTTTATTTAACTTAATTTTTTTCTGTCTCTCTGCAGATCAAACCTTGCCACTACCTTCCCTGTTTCGCCACATCCAAGAACGAATGCCTCTGGACCGACATGTTGTCCCACTTCGGTTACCCCGGGTACCAGTCGAAACACTACGCCTGCATCCTGCAAAAGGAGGGCTACTGCAGCTGGTATCGGGGTCTGACCTCCCGCGACAAAACCATCATCAACGCCACCGACCCATAAACCACGAGCCTGAACGCACCACGATCCACTGCCACCTCCCCAAATCCCATCCCTCAAAACCTGAAAAAAATTTGTATTACTGGACTACTTTGCTCACTGTATGTGGGTTTCCTTTGACTGGGCACAAAGGACAAACGCACCAATCTCTGACAGTGCCTGTATGATAGCGTTTCTGATGGAAAACATTATAATATTGTTCAAATCGTTTTTGCCAAATCTCAAAAGTCAATATTTTTGCCCGATGTGACAGTTTAAGTATTATGGGACTTTGTATGAATGGGAAAGTATAGTTTATAATATGTATGCTGCTCTGTAATTGGCATGTATGTAGAATAAGCTAGCTAGCTCCTGATGCCACTTTTTCACAGTAGAACAAGACATCAATACTTCCTGATTTTGAGTACAGGAGCCTCAGAGGGACAATCTACCGCAATATCAAAAAGGCAATGGTACTAAAGCAGCGTAACAATCAAATCTTAACTTCATTAAAGCCACTTGTCAGCTTAAAGTGCATGTAACCGGTTTAATTTTAAGTTTTTTTTTATTATTCCGTCATAGTTTTACACAAGCTAAGTGGCAGTTTTTGATGAAAAGTTAAAATTCCTTTAAAAAATATAACAAATACAGGAATATACAGAGTTTGAGCTGTCAGTACACGAAATTTCCTTCAAAATACAAGGACGATTTACTAGAAAATACAATTATAAACATTAACATCACCAGTATTATTAAAGCAGCAGAAAACTAGGCAAGATTTTTGGTGAAAATTTGAAATAAACCGTTCATATGCACTTAAAGTATTACGAATTAGACAGCAGCAGAACATAAAAAGTCAAAACGAGTGCACCGTTTTTAAATATTCATATCCCTTCAAATAGTACATATAAAAACACACGCACTATGTTGATTATGTAACATTTTAAAAACCAAATTACCACTAGAAACTGCTGAAAAAGACAAGTACTACAATGACCATAATGCAATGCGCAGGGTTTTACTGTGGAGTGCCAACAGTCGATGTTCTTAATCTCTTATAAAATCTACAATCTACGGCGTCAGATTGGTGTCAAAATTACCATATCTTTACTGTAGCATGTGTCTTTACAATGGGAGTTTTGAATGTGTGAATGGGAGACGATGCTTTGCTGTCTGTTACCATGGAGATGCGTGCAGCGCGGCAATAGGCCCCTGCGTCGATAATGATATTTTATGCTGTAAATAACATAAGCTATATATTATAACTTGGCTGAAACCTCTGTAACTGGTGTGTAGATTAGTAAGTAATTTTCAACACGGAAAGATTAAATGAAGGACAGTAAACGCCGCAGCACTGCCGAAAAGCTCTGTAAACAGCAGGACGCTAGCTAGCGCACTGTGTCACGTTTATTGAAATTGGAAAACAAAGTGAACAACCTGTCAAAATTCAATCAATTAATTAAAATAAAGACTACTCAGTTATTTTTATATGTAGAATATTGCAGTTTGTGGCGTTGTTTTAATATTACGCCTCAAAATTAGCGTTAGCGTTAGCATCGAGACACCAACCTGTCTCTGTCTTAGGGTTACGTTTAGGGCCGGGTTCGGGTTGTCAGTGACCTCCCCGTCCAACTGTCTGATCTTTAAATATTTATTCATTTTAGCGGCAAAAACCTCACACACGCCGTTGTGCAAAGTGCCAATTCATATATAATCATAATCCGTCCATTGAAAGCAACTCCAGTCCAGAGGTTTCACACAAAAAGATATTTTGTAAGTGTGTATTATTCAGTCTTTTTGTATTTAACTATTTGAAATGGACATTATAATATATACTGTATATGAATGAAAGTAACAATATTGTAACTAAATCCATTTTCATTTTCATCACCTGTTTTATCAATGCAGTATCTTCAAATCCATTCCATAAATGACGCAGTACATGCCACAGACTGGGTTAGTACAGCGGTGCATTTACAGAGACCTTTAATACGACTTGGAAGATTATTTTTAGGTCTGTGTCACAAAGCAAAGTGACGTTATTCAGGTTATAGAGGTAGAATCTCTTTTATTTGCAGTAAAAATACTTCCTGATCAATTTGGCCAGTTTAGGAGGAGGCATGAGGGCCACAAAAATTGATCTGAGGGCCGCATTTCGCCCCTGGGCCGTAGTTTGGACAGCCCTGGGTCTTGTCAGTTTGATAATATTAATAACGACAATATTTCTTTAAATGGAAAAAACCCAAAAACTTGCAAAGTGAGAAGAAATTTTAAATAAAAAACAAACTTAAATCCCCTGCAAGTCAAATGTACAATGTCAAGCTAACGTCATCTTAGCATAGAAATGAAGCTCATCGAGGCTAGCAGTTATAGCGGCTAATTCCATACTAGGAATTCCGACCACGAGTATCATAGCAACCAAAGAGCCAATCAGGAGTGAGGCGGTTAAAGGTAACGCCCCTTTCCGCCCGCACCGCTGGTTTAGCAGGGAGCTCGCACTTAGCAACGCTGTCAATCACACCTGTTGCTAACGCTAATGGGAGTGACCTCTTGATATCTTGATTTACAGACACAATAGCGAATAAAAACACCAAGATCATGTAGAGCGGGAGAGTGCGAACATTTTTACGTCCCATGTTCGCTATCGATTTGAACGCCGCGGCTAGCAGGTTAGCTACGTCCATTTATATATACAATCTATGCACCCGAGTCAAAAATATTCACAACTACGGCAACAGTGGAGAGCCAAAATTCAAGTTAAAAAGCAAAACAGTCAAAATTGGTGTATTAAAACAAAATATGCGGTACTTTGAGACGTTATAGTAAGAAAACATTGAGCGTTAATGGGTTTATTTCTCCGTCTGTGGCATTACTGCGTCGTTCTGAGGTTCATTCTGTTGTAAATACTCTGCTCAGCTCAGAATCACTTGGTCAAATTCTTAAAGAAATGTGGGGGGCTGTTTTGTTGTAGGGGTTAGAGAGATGTACGACTTCATTTCTGTTTTATATTTTTATAATAAAGAGTTCATGAAAAGGGGACTTGCAGTAGTTGTGGTGTTTGTGTTGGTTTTAAACTCACCATCGTCGTGTGGCTGGGGAAGAACGTCTGCTCGTTCAGAGGGAACTTCTCCGGGCCCAGAGAGTGGTACAGCTTTATCATCTGAGAAAACTGAGAACGCGAGGAAATAACATGAAGACTACAGTTTAACCAAGACAAAGTCCAGTCCTGGTTTAGTCCTGGTTTAGTCCTGGTTTAGTCCTGGTTTAGTCCTGGTTTATTCCTGGTTTAGTCCTGGTTTAGGCCTGGTTTAGCCCCGGTTCAGTCCTGGTTTAGTCCTGGTTTAGTCCTAGTTTAGTCCCTGATATGGTCCTGGTTTAGTCCTGGTTTAGGCCTGGATTAGTCTTGGATTTCAGTCATCCTGGTTTAGTCCTGATATGGTCGTCTTGGTTTAGTCTCAAGTGTCATCCTGGTTTATCCTGGTTAGAAGTCCCCTGTTAGTCCTATATGGTCCTGACTTAGTCCCCCCCCGGTTTAGCCCTGGTTTAGTCCCCTGGTTTAGTCCTGGTTCAGTCCTGGTTTAGTCCTGGTTTAGTCCTGGTTTTCGTCCTGGTTTTAGTCCTGGTTTAGACCTGGTGTTTAGACCTGGTTTTAGTCCTGGTTTAGACCTGGTTTTTAATCTGGTTTAGAGTTCCTGGCTTAATCCCGTTTAGTCCCTGGCTTAATCCCGGTTGAGGTCCCGGCTTCAGTCCCGGTTTAATATCCCGGTTTTATATCCCAGGTTTAATACTGGTTTTAATTCCTGGGTTTAATCCGCTGTTGTTTAGGGTCCCCGTTTAGCCTCGGTTCAGGCCACCTAGTTTAGTCCCTGGTTTTAAGTTCTGGTTTAGTCCCAGTTTAGCTCTGGTTTTAAGTCCCTGTTTTTT
>JAIEZT010000054.1:1788767-1835961 GCA_019594935.1 Periophthalmus modestus
ATTAAAACTCATATGCAGTAGAGACACATATGTAATGTGTATTAAAATCAACAGACATTTATAGCTTAAATTAAAGCTATATTTATTATATTTACTTGACTTAAATTCAAGGTTGTCAATCTGCACTTAATAAAAACAATCAAAGAAAAGAGGAAAAATAGCGCCATCTAGTGCAATATGTGATACACTGCTCCATTTCAAAGTTAAAAATGTAGCTATTTCAAACACTGAGTAAGTTTAACCATTTATTCTTACTTTTAGGAATTTCTTGTTTACTTTGATCAAATCCCACGACGTCCCTGTGTTTAAATGAAGGGTCAAATACTCACGTTTCAAACACAACTCAACAGTTTAAGTGATATATTTTACAACTTATATTAGAGTTATAGTAGGATAAGTATCATATTATAATCATTTTATTAAACCACAATAACCAACAATCACCAGCCTGTGACCTCAGACGACCAAGTTTATTTGTTCATAAAAAAATACTGCATCAAGTGTAATATTGTTTCTATAGCACAACACCAGGACATGACACGTTTATCATAAAGACACTTTAAATTTAGAGATCACACACACTCAAAGGATCAGAAATTCCATTCTTCAAACTAGAAGAGAATAAATATCATCAGAAAAACGTTCTTACATTTGGTAAGATATAAGATGAATATTTTTGCTCCATCAAAGCACATCTTCAGCTTTTAGTTTTAGATTTTTTTTGTCGACATGTAAAGACTCTACCTCAAACACGGGAAACTATTACTCAGTCTCATCTTTGTCACCTGAAATTTGAGTCAAACTGTATTTTAGGGTCACTGCAAACTATCGTCTACATCATTTTAAATAAATAAATGCAATGTGACGTACTTGGCTGGTAGTAGTCCTAGAGTCGAACCACAGCGGGCTTTCAGGTTTGCGCACTGGGAGTTCTTGTATCAGCAGAAATTCACGATTAATGGGTTTGTTCTTCGAAAGCTTTTGAAGAGAAAAACATACAAATGATTACATCCAAAACAGGTCAGTGCAGATGGTTTTACTCACCCTCAGTCAGATAGACCAGAATGTGATCTTTGTCCTGCTCAACTCGCCCACACCGACTCTGTCTTTTTCAGCTGAAAACACAGATGTTAAAAGGATTTAGACTTTTAATAAAAAATGTGACTAAATGACAGATAAATTTAAATCAAGAGACAAAACCAGGATGAAGCTGTAAGAGGAATCTAAACACGTCTAAGTGTGAGTGCACACTGTTGGTCCTGGTTTGGTCCTGGTTTAGTCTGGTTCGGTCCTGTTTTAGTTTGTTTTAGTCCTGTTTTGGCCCTAGTTTGGTCCTGGTTTAGTCCTGGTTTAGTCCTGTTTGGTCCTGGTTTTAGTCCTGGTTTAGTTCTGTTTGGTCCTGGTTTAGTCCAGTTTTAGTCCTGGTTTGGTCCTGGTTTAGTCCTGTTTTAGTCCTGGTTTGGTCCAGTTTTAGTCCTGGTCCTGGTTTGGCCTGATGAGGACTTGGTTTGATCCTTGATTCTTGTCCTGGTTCAGAGCCTCGTTCATGTGTAGCGCTTGTGTAGCTAAGTTAGCTTAAACAGGTCTTTAATAGAAGTAAAACACTACTGTAAACCAAAACCAAGTGTAAAATGATCAACTAAAAAAAGCTTCTCTCTTTCTACAAAAAATCTTAACCCATATCCATTAAACTGTGACTAAACCAGGACCTAAATCGGTATTAAAGCAGGACTACACAAGGACTAGAACAGGGCCAAACCAGGTGTAAACAGGACTAAACTGGGGTCAAACCAGGGCCAAAAGGCAGGCCAAGTGTGAAATGAATCCCAGGCAGTTAAAGAATATTTTCTTATATTCTTTTACATTTATTTTGTACAATAACTTACCACTTTTAGTGATTCAGAGTCTACAGTGAATCCAGAGAGCACTTTAATGTCGAGGATGGACCATGTTAGTGGAATTCTGTTTCCCAGAGTAACTGTGAATGACAGTAAATTCACTCACTACTGGACACAAATGAAATACAATATTAAAATATAGATCAGCTGTAGTTTAGATCTTACGAGGACTTGATCTTCAGATTTACTCTGGGTCTGAGAATGTTGCTGTCACAGTCGGCCTCTGGAGTCACCTCCACTTTGAAGGTCGACTTCTCGTCGGGGGGTGGGACGTTGTACATGACAGAAACCTGAATATATGATCAAAATGAGTAATTCATTATTTAAAGAAAAACTGAAGAACATGTATGAAGAGCATTTGTGTGGTTTTAATTAAACTTAAAAGAGAGTCACCTTGAGATAAGTATTTCTACATTTCTAATGTAAAATCATGTCTGCATTTGGAAAACATACTTTATAAAACTACACTTCCATTTCCAATGACGTATTTAGATGTTGGGCTCCCTCTGCTGTCAGCAAAGGGAATGAATGAACAAATTGATCCCTTAGGCCCCATGAATGCTACGCTAACAGAGCTATGTGCTCGTTGTGAACACAATTTAACTACAGAATTTTCAGTGATGGAAAAGTTCAGATTTCAGATTAAGACTTTCAATTAATAAAAAATAAATATATTCTGATGGTAAAAGCTCAAAAAAGGACATTTTTAGTTATTTTATTTATTTATATATTTATTCAGGGACAATGCACATTATAAACATTTGCATGTAAATATGCCAGAATTAGCCCGAGGGCTATTTTTCATCTGTAGTCCCGGGACTAAATAATCCCTAACAATATTTTCTAACGCTGTAAATGTAGCTGTGGTGCGTTCACTGACCTGTATGGAGGTGCACGTGTTGCCCTGAACTCCACAGTGTATTTTCCAGTCAGGTCTTGGAGCATCTTCTCCTGGTACAGCAGCTTGTTGTTTTTGGTTCACCTCAAACTTCAGCTGACGACTGGGAGCCTGAACTGTGACTGTGCTCTGACCCTCAGGGCTGTGGACCAGAGCGGAGTAGTAAAGAGCCAGAGCCTGCAGAGCCACCACTGTGTCCTGGAAGAGGATCATTTCAGAGGAGGAATAAACCAGGGTGGTCTCATGACATACAGGATGCATTTTTATACTCTAGAATGTTCTCAAGCTTTTACACATCACCTCATATAATATTTGGTTTTCCAAGTACCACCAGCTCTAGCCCCGGACGACATGAGGCCTAAATTACGCTTAAAATGAGACTGGATAAGGTATTTATAAATTCTGAATACACAAAAGAGGGCTAAAAACATAATCCTAATCACAATTACTGGGTCATAATTGAAATAATTATATTGGAAACAGTCATGTTACATATCATTTTTAAAGTCCACCGTAGAGTGAGTGACTTTCATCCAGGTTTTTAGGGGCAGGGGATGATATTTTCACACATATTTATTCAGAATTATTATCAGATTTTGGCACCTGAGTGGAGCTGTAGCCTCCGTAATAGTTCTGCTGTTTGGTCAACCAGCGGACAATTTGGGAGGCATAGCCCAGGTCTTGTTTGTTGGGGGCCAAACTGAGTTTAGCCAAAGCACATAAGAGGCTGATCTCCACAGAAGAGAGGCGGAGGTTTCATCAGACTTCTGCGACCAGTGGAGGAACCCCACCTGTGAAAAACACATCAAAATGACATTCACATTATATCTCTTTAGCCAGGGATTCTTTAAAGCAGTCCATGTCTGTACTCATGCTAAAACAGCTTGGAGTATGTGCTGTGTCCTCCACTAGAAAAGTTACAAGTCAGGTCTGTGGAGAGTCAAGCCCCCTCAGAGCAAGGGAGCATGTGTTTCCACTTTTATTATTACTATTAATTTATATTTTTTTCCTATCTATATTATCTGTACATTCTTTTCTCGTTTATTTTTCTAATTTACAAATTACTAATAATAGCACTCTCCAGACACGCCCATTCGACTGACCGACCACACTTTGATAGTCTCTAAAAGTGAGGCGTCTCCACAGAAGCAGAGAGCCCTGATAGAAATAAAGCCACACGATCCAGTACGGAGCTCTGACGTACCTGAGGATCATAAGCACTGGAGCACCGGTCAGAAGGTTGTCCTAGCACTATTACCTTGGGTAGGAGTAGCTAAGAATATGTTGAGGCTGGAAACCCTTGAATATTGTTTGGGAGTGTTCATGAAGCATTAAAGCATGGGAGGGGAACATTGATGAATTGTCACAGATGCGTTTAATGGTCTTACAGAACAGGCTTGTGCTTGACTTACTTACTTTTTCTATTTATATTGAAATTTCTAACTCCATTTATTGTCATTTCATCATCTTTCTGTATCTTCTCTATGTGTGTTATTCCATGTATTTGAAGTCTTATCCACAGAGCTGTTGGTGGAGCAGTGCACAATGTAATGCTCAGAGATGAACTCTTTGTTCTACTCCATATGAAGGAAGACCAACTGTGAATAAGTTTTATTACATCAAGTCAATGAAGTTATTACAAAAAACTGTAAACAGAGAAGTGATGACAGATAAAAGATTTGATGTTTATTAATGATAAACAGGATATGATATTTTATTATTTAATAAACTCTATGCTTGAAGTTTGTAACTGACCTGAAAAACAACTAAACTGAAAAAGCAACTAATGGGTGAAAGGTTAAAAGCTGAGTACTGAACTGAAAGATACGGAGTGCCGTTGCTAAAAAAAAGTGCTGGGTTAAATCATGTGTCTAAGTCAGACATGGGCAAACTATGGCCCGCGGGCCGGATATGGCCTTTGGGTTATTAATCCGGTGCGCCGAACCAAGTGACCAATTATGTTAAAATAAGTAAGTGTCCCTGCTGTATCTATTTAAACTGAAATTGGCCCCTCTGTCAATCATTTTAGGACCAACTGTGGCCTGTGTGTCAAAAAGTTTGCCCACCCCTGGTCTAAATAATGTTTGTCATGTGTATGAAGAACACGTCATGAGTCTAAATAAATGGCCACTGTGAGAAAAGAGGAAGCTGGAGCAGGAACCAGGAGACAGGACTTTGTCCGTTCTTTGTCCGTGCTCACTCCCCTCTGATCAGAGCAGGAAAAAGTCTAATACTTGTCGTGAGTCTTTTTGGTAAACAGCGCGTCTTTGCGAGTTTTTTTGACAAACCACTCACCATCTCTGTGTCCCACTGAGTCGAGGTGCTGCAGCAGTTGGTCCCTGGTTGTGGCGTCTTTAGCCAAAGTGAAGACGTAGGCCATCAGGGCAGTGGTGTAAGTGTTACTCAGATCAGCCATGGACGACTTCAGGCAGGTCAGGGCCCCGCCCACTACTGGATCCTATAGAAAAACAAACACAATAACAGGGTTGGGTAACACTTCATAATAATTACATAATTAACTTACCTTAGTAAAGCATGAAGAAAGACTTAAATCATAATCACAGACAAATAGTTTATGAAAAGTGATTCTGGCTCAGTAACATTTTAATGAAAACCCTGACCCTAATTAAGTAGTTAATACGGCTGAGTCGTTCTTAGTAAACAATTTGTTCTTTATAAATTAAATCTGCATATTTATCCATTGGTTTCAGAATTATGAAAATGAGGACTTGCCATAATGATTATCAGTTTAAAACGAAATATATCCTTTGAATAAGGAATAAGTTGCATATAAGAGGAAAGTGAAACAAATGAAACTAGAATGAACCTGGTGGTACGTGTGCAGTGACTAATATGTTGATATATTACGTCAAATAAAACTAAAATGTAACAAGTAACGTGAACAAAAAACATATTTTTAGCTTATCTGTTATTGTAGCAGACATAATTTTTTCCTCACATCTACAGCCACGCCCATCTCCAAGAACGCAGCAGTGATGTAGGCTGTCAGAGTGACTTCATCAGAAACTCCTCCCTTAAACGTGAATAAGTCAGTGTCTTTAAACAGCATAAACAATTGTATTTTAAGTGGTCTATAGGCAATTGTTAAGTTTATTTTTACCTTCATTCTGTTGTTAAATAGCTGTCCAGCTAGTGCAAAGCAGCCGTTTGTCTGTTTCGACTCCAGCCACGTCTTTGCGTCCTGGATATTTGCTCGGTCGATGTGGATAAAATTTTTGGCTTTCACAAAGGATCTCAGGACAAAAGCAGTCAGCCTGAGGAATAAATAAATATGCAAAATCTGTAATGTAGTGATAATCTCCACTGCATTCAAACAGCATTGACTGAAATACTAACTACTCTACAAGTTATACCGTACAATATTTACAGAAAGTTTAAAGGGGACATCTTATTCAAAACTGAAGTCTCTTTTTGCCTGTCCCCATCTCTGCTCACTGTAAATGTGAATAAAATCTGCTGCTTGGTACGATGAAAAATAATAAAAGACGTCAATAGTCCCATTTCTATTTTTAAGATGTTTTACATCAATATTGTGGTTTACACTGAACAAAATGTAAAATAGTGATCTATATATGATATAGTTCAATACTTAATACTGCAAAAAAAACTTTTTAAGCTTCTCAAATGAACCCACCATGTGTTTTCTTATCCTGGAGCTCCAAAAGTGCTGTAGGCTCCATTACTGTGTTTGTAGTTCAGCTGCCTCTGGTAACCTGGGACAGAAAAAGAAACAACATTGTGTGAGCCCATCTCAGACAGAGGGACATATGAGAGGCAGTAAGAAAACAAGAGGGTCATGTTGTTGAACATGGTGGAAATGGAGGGACACCGTATTATTCAAGTGTTGACTAACAGTCCATCAGTGGGTGCTATTACAAATTCAACCAAAATGTCTTGATTTCTTTATGAGAAAAGCAGCTATTTATTTTTGTTATTATTTAACTATCGTGTATGCAATACAACTTTTTATACAATTTTTATACAATTCATTACAACAGTGGGGTATTCTCTAAACACATGGACTAGGGCCTAATGAGGTAGATGTGAATGATTCAACATCAAACTTGAGTTGGACACCAGACTTTTAAAAATAAAGTTGTTTTTTGTGATCCCTCTCACCTGAAAAAACTACAATTTGGGGTGCAGTACAATTTTGACCACACCACATAAAAACTGGGATTAATCCTGGAACTAAACCAAGAACAGACTAGGACTATACCAGGACTAGAGCAGGATCAAACCAAGTCTACTTCAGGACTAAACTGGGCTTAAACCAGGACTAAACCAGTGCTAATACTCCCTTAAATTTGGTGTCACTCACCACTGGTCAGATAGTGCGTGGCCTTCTCCTGGAGCTCTGATGTGAGCTGGTTTGTCATTTTTAGATACTCCATGATGTAAATGTTTGGGGCCAGGAGAGCCATGTTTTGCTCCCCGCAGCCATAGGGCATCTGTAGGAGCCCGTCCAGGTTCTTCATGGCTCTGCCCAGAAGGTCACCTGCACAAACACACTCGTTATTACAGCTTTACATGGGTGTATGCCATTTCAAGATATTTCTAACACTCAAATCATATTAAAAATGATGAAACTTTATTTATATAAATGTTGTTGTAGTTATTGTTTCTCAATGATTCAATATATAAGAATGATTTGAGCTAATTGTACTTGTGTCTGCTTTATAGTTACACCTGTGTATCATCATAATTTTGCACCTGTTACTGACAAAACTGTGCAAGAGATCGTCACCAGTTCATCTACATGCTGCCTCTGTGTTACTCACTAAATTGAAATGTTCATCTTAGGAGCATGTCACTGTGAGAGACATAATCTAAAAAAAAAATCTGGAAATCACACAGTATGATTTTTAAATAATGTATTTGTATGTTACTGCTGCAAATAATGTTCATAATCAATGTTCATATTTGCTACAGTAGCCTTTGTTTTCAGTTACAGAGGTCAAACGTTTCCTGTAGTTTTTCACCAGGTTTGTACTCACTACAGGAGGGATTTTGGCCCACTCCTCCACACAGATCTTCTCTAGATCAGTCAAGTTTCTCGGCTGTTGCTGAGAAATACGGAGTTTGAGCTCCCTCCAAAGATTTTCTATTGGGTTTAGACCTGGAGACTGGCTAGGTCACTCCAGAACCTTGATATGCTTCTTACGGAGCCACTCCTTGGTTCTCCTGGCTGTGCTTCGGGTCATTGTCATGTTGAAGACCCAGCCACGACCCATTAATGCTCTAACTGAGGGCAGGAAGGTGTTCCCCAAAATCTCACAATACATGGTCCCGGTCATCCTCTCCTTAATACAGTGCAGTCGTCCTGTCCCATGTGCAGAAAAACACCCCAAAGCCTGATGCCCCCACCCCCATGCTTCACAGTAGGGATGGTGTTCTTTGGATGGTCCTCATCATTCTTCTTCCTCCAAACACGCCGAGTGGAATTAAGACCAAAAAGTTCTATTTTGGTCTTATCTGATCACATGACTTTCTCCCATGACTCCTCCGGATCATCCAGATGGTCATTGTAAAACTTAAGACGGGCCTGGACATGTGCTGGTTTAAGCAGGGAACCTTCTGTGTCATGATTTTAAACCATGACGTCTTAGTGTTTTACTAACAGTAACCTTGGAAACGATGGTCCCAGCTCTTTTCAGGTCAATGACCAGCTCCTCGTGTAGTTCTGGGTTGATTCCTCACCTTTCTTAGGATCACTGAGACCCCACGAGGTGAGATCTTACATGGAGCCTCAGTCTGAGGGAGATTGACAGTCATGTTTAGCTTCTTCCATTTTCTAATCCAACAGTGGATCTTTTTTCACCAAGCTGCTTTGCACTTTCCCCGTAGCCCTTTCCAGCCTTGTGGAGGTCTACAGTTTTGTCTTTTGTGCATTTTGACAGTTTGGTCTTGGCCATGTTAGTAGCTGGAGTCTTACTGATTGTCTGGGGTGGACAGGCGTCTTTATGCAGCTACGACCTCAAACAGGAGCTTCTAATGTAGGAGAATAAGTGGAGGAGGTGGACTTTTTAAAGGTGACTAACAGGTCTTTGAGGGTCAGAATTGTAGCTGATAGACAGGTGTTCAAAGACTTATTTGCAGCAGTAACATACAAATAAATTATTTTTTAAAAATCATGCAATGTGATTTCCAGATTTTTTTTTAGATTATGTCTGTCACAGTGACATGCTCCTAAGATGAACATTTCAGGCCCTCCATGATTTCTAAGTGGGAGAACTTGCAAAATCACAGGGTGTTCAAATACTTGCCTCACTGTATGTCTCACTGCAGCAGGTGAACATGGACCAGTGGATTCACTCTGCCACTGCATCCAACAGATCAGTGTGTGGATGTAAAACAACTTTCTTCAGCTAAACTCAGACAAGACTGAAGTCATCATCTTTGGCCCACAGAAAAGTGTCAGCAGTCACCTCCAGTCTCTCTCTCTAAAACCTTCAAATCAGGCTTTAAATCTCGGGGTAATAATGGATACCAGTGTCTCAGAGAATAGACTTTAAAGCAGCTCTGTGTGAACAAGTCTCTCCACGAACCAGCACCAAAGAACATCTCCCACAAGTTAGAGCCACATGAACCATCTCACACTCTGAGGACTTCAGGGACTGGCCTCCTGCTGGTCCCAGAGTCAGGACTAAACATGGGGAATTAGCATTTCAGTTTTATAAAGCTAAAATCTAGAAGAGTCCTGAAGATGTGAGACAGGCCTCGACTTTAACAATGTTTAAATCCAGGCTCGAAACAGTTCTTTTTATCTGTGCATATGAAAGGTTTTTATTCTGCACTTTTCTCCTTTAATGTTAATCTTATGATGATTATTTGTGATTACTTGATTTGTAATTCAAAGTGCTTTATTCTGTAAAGCACTTTGAATTAACTTGAGAAAGAATTGTGGCTTATTCGAAGCCCCGCGACTCTGCTCCGGATAGGCAGAAGAAAATGGATCGATAGAAGAATTGTGCTATACAAATAAACTTGCCATTGTTTCTCAATGATTCAATATTTAAGAATGCTTTTAGCTAACTGTGCTTGAATCTGCTTTATAGTTACACCTGTGTATCACTATAAATTGGACATTTTTAATCGCAATATTCATCTAAAATGACTTAATAAAAAAATTAAAAAAAACAACAAGTCCGCTGACTTCTGCATTAGTCGACATCACCATAAACGTCATTTAGACAAAGAGCCATGCAGCTGTCGGCACCTGTGAAGGCTGCAGATCACACTACTGAGCAGACTTTTTTTTAAAAATTTGTACCAAAATGACTAAAGCTGCAGAATCCTACGAGTATCACTTAGAAAATACAACTGGAGAACAAAGTACAGAGCAGTGGGTGTGAATCCTCAAACACGCAGGAGTCACTCCAAATACAACTTTAGGTGAGTAAATGATGAAGGGAAACAACTATAACATGGTTAAAAGCTCTGAAAAGTCGATTTTTCATTGACTACTTGCCAGTAAACCTTAATTAAACACATTTGAAAGATTATGTATGATTAATCTTTTTTGGTAAACTCTTACCCAGCACTGACACTGCAGCTCGAGCAGACCCGACAATCACATTTTCAGGGAGTTGAACTTCAATCACTTCAGCCAGAGTCTCTTCTGTGTATTTTACAGTTAGAAAAAAACAATTAGATTTTGTTAGTATAATAATAATAATCATACACCGCACTTATCTTATATTTGGTTTTACCTTTAGGGCAGATTAACAGGTTGTGGCTCTTCATCATCTCAATTCCTTCAGCCTGACAAAAGAAAAAAACATTTCGATATCATTTGTGACTTGAAACTTACAAAATTACAAGAAAAATCACTTGGCCAAAGATATATGTGTTGTAATGTAGTAATACAAAATGATATATCGCTGATGTATAAACTGTCGTTGTGTGTGTACCTTCACAATGAGGGGCCGGGTGACCACATCGACACGTCCTCTCTCAGGGACAAGGACGATCTCGTTGTCACAAGACGCTTGAGAAGCCACAGCCTCAGCTCGAACTGTCACATTCACAGAGCCTGGAGGACGCACACAATTTCCATCAATCATCTTTCAGGCAGACTGGTTCAGTTTGATTAAGGTCCTGTTTATTTACTTTCATTAATTTAAACATCAAAAGAAAATGTTTATATAACAACACTATTTTCTAAGAAACCTGAGAGTTTTCTCATATTAGGGCTACAGTCGACTGAAGACACTCTTGGTCCTGCCTGTTGTCTCTGTGTATCTGACCCAAACTGCACTCACAAAACTATTTATGCAGAAAAGGTTCAAGAAAACAATGTATTTATATAAAGACAGATTCAACTCAATGTGACTGTGTGTGTTCAATGTGACTTTTTACATATAAATACCAAAAAATACCAAATCTTCGACTAAAGCACAGTAACTTCTCCTTTCTGGTGTTGTCCCATAATCCTTAAACTCTAAATAAAATGTTCAGTCAACAAACACAAGATTTTATCAGTTAAGGCACCATTGACCGATTAATCGACTAAACGATTACAGCCGTACATATTACAATATAGTATTAACAATTCTTGCTACCTCAGAAAAATCAGTAATAAATGTATAAAAGTACTTTCAGCATTTCACAGTGATAAAATTAAATTCAATAGTCTTTTTTAGCATCATTTTGAAAAAAAAAACAAAAACCCTGACTATGCAAAAGCCTCACCCAGAGCAGTGGTGTCCATGCTCCAGCTCACAGTCTTGCGCTCGTTGCCACAGAGACAGAACGTGTATTCGACTCCAGGGACTGGGGTCAGGATGTAGTCCTCAGACGGGGCTGGGTTTACAGAGACCTGACAAAAGCAAAACGACTTAGATTTTAAAACTAAATTCACGTTAAGTTATAGCAATGTTCACAAATGACCTTTCACTTTAAAAATAATGACACATTTTATTTATCTGGGATACAGCATAATGTGTTGCATGATTCTGTCAGCAGCCATATTTTAGCCCAATTGTTTTTCTATTTCTCTCTTTACCAGTTTGTCCTCGGTGCAGATTTATCTTTTTGAACAGACTCATGAGTCACACGGAGACTCGGGCAAATGAGAACAAAAAAAAAGGGTGCCAAATTTTCATAATCAAACCAATATTTGGGAAACCCTCCAATATCAACAATTCTAATATCTGAATCACTACATCGCCCACACCTACTAATGAACTATTATAAGTAAATAACTATGATGTTATTGTACAGTCACCATCATGCAGCTGCTGAGGTAGTTGAAGACCGTGGCCTTGAGTTGGAAGCTCTCTCCTCTGATGATGGAGTAGGGCAGGCTGAGCTGCAGGAAGAATGGCTGGAACACGGGGAACTTTTTTCGGGGGGCCAGACCGAAGCCCTGGGGGGACAGACAGAAGACGTCTGTCTCCCAGGTCGTGATGGTGTCCGGTATCTTCACGGACAAGTCCACCTTTCCAGAAGGCCTGAAAAAACAAAAATACAGATGTAAACAAAATTTATCACACATTGAAGAGAAATAAGATAAGATAAGATAAGATGTGCCTTTATTAGTCCCACAGTGGGAAAATTCCAGTATTGCACCACACAGTTAAGAACAGAAGGAAAATGGTACATGCAATAAAACAAGATAATAGATAAATAGCTGAAAAAAAAAATAGACTTAAAAATAAAATAAAAATAGACTCTAATATACACATATATATGCATATAGATATACATCTCCATAAAGTGACTTGAGTATTGCACATAGTGGAATGACACATGTTCAGTGTTAACAGTGTTCATTGTACAGTCTGACAGCAGCAGGAAGGAAAGACCTGCGGAACCTCTCCTTCACACAGCGAGGGTGAATCAGTCTGTCACTGAAGCTGCTCTCCAGGGCAGACAGAGCGTCCTGCAGGGGGTGAGACTCATGGCCCAGCATAGAGATGACCTTAGCCAGGACCCTCCTGTCCCCCACCTCCTGCACTGAGTCCAGAGGACAGCCCAAGACGGAGCTGGACTTCTTGATGACCTTGTCCAGCTTCTTCCTCTCTCTGTGATGCAGCAGCAGACCACACCGTACAGGATGGCTGATACCACCACAGAGTCATAGAAGGTCTTCAGGAGCGGCCCTCTCACTCCAAAAGACCTGAGTCTCCTCAGGAGATAGAGCCTGCTCTGGCCCTTCCTGTACAGTGCGTCTGTGTTATGAGTCCAGTCCAGTTTGTTGTTCAGATGAACACCCAGGTACTTGTATGAGTCCACTCTCTCAATGTCCCTTCCCTGGATGTTCACTGAGGGGGCAGTAGAGTGGCGTCTGCGGAAGTCCACCACCATCTCCTTGGTCTTTTCCTGCGTTGATGATGAGGTGGTTCTGCTGACACCAGTCCACAAAGTCCTGCGTTAGTTCTCTGTACTCCACATCGTCGTCATCCTTGATGAGGCCAATGATGGCAGAGTCATCAGAGAACTTCTGCAGGACGCAGCTGTCAGTGTTGTGTCTGAAGTCTGCAGTGTAAAGGGTGAAAAGAAAGGGCAGGAGGACAGTGCCCTGGGGCGCCCCCACATTGCAGGTCATGAGATCAGACACGCAGTTCTTGGCTCTCACAAACTGGGGCCGGTTTGTCCAGGATCCAGTCTGCCAGGTCACAGTCCACCCCGGCGGTCTCCAGCTTGTCCCTCAGGAGCAGAGGCTGGATGGTGTTGAAAGCACTGGAGAAGTCAAAGAAGAGAATCCTCACAGTGCTGCCGGGGTTCTCCAGGTGAGACAGTGAGCGGTGCAGCAGGTAGATGACGGCGTCCTCCACTCCGATGCCAGGTCGGTACGCAAATTGCAACGGGTCCATCGATGAGCTCACGGTGGAGCGGAGGTGGCCAAGGACCAGTCTCTCCAGTGTCTTCATTAGATAAGATGTTAGAGCCACCAGCCTGAAGCTGCTGAACTCCTTGGCCTGTGGCGTCTTGGGCACCGGTACCACGCAGGTCTTCCAGAGTTGTGGTATCACCCTCAGCTTTAGGCTCATGTTGAAGACATGCTCCATAACTCCACACAGTTCATCTGCACAGGCCTTAAGGAGCCTGGAGCTGATGCCATCTGGTCCTGCTGCCTTCCTGGGTCTGATCTTCTTGAGCTCCAGTCTCACCTGGGCTGTAGAAAATGACAGTGGCAGGCTGGGGGGATGGGTGAGTCCATGTGTATTGGGCTGAAGAACAGAGGCAGAGGTGTGAGGAGGTACAGGAGTTCCGCATTGTCCAGCCGGGGAGGAGAGAGCAGGCAGCTGGGTGGGGGGAGGGGTGGGTGAGTGATCAAATCTCAGGAAGTGAGAATTGAAGTCGTTCACCCACCACAGGTCCCCCTCCATCTGGGCAGGAGGTGCTTTGAAGCCTGAGATAGTCTTTAGACTTCTCGACACCCCCCTGGATATTCTTCTCCTGTAGCTGTTGCTCCATCCTTCTCTTGTGGCTGGCTTGGCTTGTCCTGATTTTCCTCCTCCTCAGCTTCTTCTGTACAGTCTTCAGCTCCTCCTTGGTCCCTGACCTGAAAACTCTCTTCTTCTCCTTCAGCAGAGAGTTGATCCACGGCTTGTTGTTCGGAAAACACCGCACCGTCTGGGAGGGGACGATGTTTTTCAAAACAGAAGTTTATGTAGTCAGTGATGCAATCAGTCATTGCATTGATGTCCTCTCCATGTGGGTCACAGAGCTCTGTCCACACTGTGGTGTCAAAGCAGCCTCTCAGAGCCTCCTCACTCTCAGCAGTCCACTTCTTCACCACACGGGACACCACAGGCTGCCTGTGCACAATGGGCTGGTACACAGGCTCAAGATGGAGGATGTTGTGGTCAGCTCTACCCAGGGGAGGCAGTGTGGATGAAGAATAAGCCTCCTTGGCATTGGCAAAAAATAAATCCAAAGTTTTATTGTCTCTTGTGGGGCAGGTGACATACTGGGTGTATGTGGGCAGAACAGGTGCAGGAGATGCATGATTGAAGTCTCCAGAGATCAGGAAGAGAGCCTGTGGGTGCCTTGTTTGGAGTGTGCTGGTACAGGAGTGCAGCGTGTCACAGGCCGTCTCAGCATTAGCAGAGGGAGGAACATACACAGCGATCACAATCTCACGTGAGAACTCCCAGGGCAGATAATATGGCCTCATGCTAACAGCCAGCAGCTCAATGTCTTTGATACACATCCATCTTCACTGTGCAGTGTCCAGGTTTGCACCACTTCTCATTCACAAACAAGACCAAACCTCCTCCTTTCCTCTTGCCGCTCTCTGCCGTCCTGTCTGCGCGCAGCAGGTGAAAGTTGTCCAAAGCAACAGCTGAATCCGGGATTTGCGGGGTTAACCAGGACTCCCGCTGAAATCGTGTGAGCGCCGCTAGTTCGTCTGTCTTGTTCGAAATAGACCTCACGTTTCCCGCGATGACAGAGGGGAGCACAGGTCTGAAGCGACTCTTCTTTTCGCTCGTCTACCCCTCCGCGTTCTCCGCAGCAGCTCCACTGGGATGTCATGTCGATCCTGCGGGAGCACGACCGACCCGCGTAGTGCCAACAGCTGCTCTCTGGAGTAAACGATGGGTGGTCGCGGCCCAACGCACATCTCGCCGGTGATGTATTAAGTAGTAAACAATGAGAAGGTTTATTGAGGCTTTACCTGTAATATTCTACATTAAATTTGATCTATTTCCACGGGAAAGCAGCTGACTCCAAAGCCAGGTTCTGTGGAGAACCGGCCTCAGAAACAGAATAACATCTCCATGTGGGCAAGCAGGTGTTAGACCCATCAGAAAAGTCACATTGTGCACCTTTAAGGATCAAGCCCAACAATTACAATTTGAAAAGTTGTTATTTTTGCAGTACTAACCCAATTTCCACCAGATCCCAGATCCAGGTCTCAGGAAAGAAGGTTCGGACAGTCTCAATCACTGGAGCAGGGGGAGAAGCAACTTTGTATAACATCCGGGGAGAAACATCCAGCATATCTTCACAGCCATCTTCCCCATCTTTAAAAATCAGATAATGTAAATGCAAACTGAAAAAGTAGAAAAATGAATGTGTAATAATAAAAAATAGAGATTACAATAGCAGGATGCAGAACGGTATTCTACTTCCAAATACTTGAGGTAGTCAGGCGCACGGATCATCAGGTTTGTAGCCATCTTCAGCCCAATGTTCTAATTTTATTCAAAAACATCCAAACATGTAAAATATATAATATGTGGCAATATCCACTAGGGGCAATATTAACCTGGCTCACACTGACACGTGCAGCACTCTGAATTGAGTGCTCCACATTATCAATCTGGGATGAGTCTCGCTGAAAGTGACTGGATGTTGAACATCATGATTTGAATCTGAGCGTCACAACAACGGAATGAGGCAAAAAAATCTAATTTTGTTACATCCGGTTGAGAGAAAGGCACAGACATCTTCCCTGTCCACCAAAGGGCACACAAAGCACTTAGCACAACATCCCGTATTGATGCTAAAATAAGCTGAAGTACGAATGTCTGTGTCGTCATGTTTGTTTTGGTTTGGGCACTTTGCCTTTGGCTTCTGCACAGACCTCAGTGCTGCTCTGTGATTGGTTCACCTGACTGATTAACCTTACAACAGGTGAATGCAAACATGAATTCTTTGTGAACTCACGAATGAGGATCTGTTTTGCTGTGCAAGATTAGTGCAATATGACAATATAAAAACAAACCGTCATCTTCCAGTTTGATTTCCAATTCAAATGGAAATTATAGCTCTATGCTAAATATCCAACATATATGTAGCAGAAAAGATTTAAACATATTTTTACCTGGAAGACAGTGAAGGGATCGTCTTTGTTTCCTGAGTAGGGCGAGATGGATCGTTTGGCTCCGACCTGGAGACATTCTGTGGGGTCTTGTGCCTGATAGGGGACATGTCTGCTTCTTGGCAACAAGCTGTAAATCTGAAAAAAAAAAAAAAAAAAAAAAAAAAAAGAACACAATGGACAACTGAATGTTTTATAAAGATGTAAAAATAAGGCACAAGGCACAAGGCATTAGTATATGATATACCGCTACATCCGATCCCTAATTGTAACACTAATAAATAGCCCATGAGTGTATTTTGATGCGTGATTCTCACTAACCACTTCCGGTTTTAGATATTGTCCAGGTTCTTGGATGAGGACGCTCTGGTCGATGGCGCTGATTCCACACAGGGAGCTGGAGTGTCCCGTCACGCGCAGGGAGGCATCTTCTCCTGGGACGCCCTGGGACGGCGTGAACTCAACCTCCACCTAAACAACAAACCAAAAAGAGCATGTTTCAGTATGTGCAAGAATCATATTCACACAGTTTAAAGGTGCAGTATGTCACTTTTATCTGTCAGTTCATTATGAAATGACAACTAAAAAGCTAATACATTTCGATAATGGTTACAAAATGGCTAATAGATAAAATCGTTCATGACAACATTAAAAAAACATGTAGCCAGTGAAGACATCCACATACTGAGCCTCACATGCCTTATCAATCCGTAACAAGACAAAACTGTACATTGTGTTTCTTTATGTTTCAAGTATATTTTCGGTATGTTATCTTGCACTGACCTTGTGGCTAAAGCATTTCTCGGTGCGATACTCGGCGCTGTGGGCGATGACGAAGGAGCTGGGCAGCACGGCGTAGGCCACAACGGTAAACTCAGGAGCTAAATCTGCAGTGATTTGTAACTTGAACGAAAAGCTATCCTCAGTCACTGAAAGATTCAAAGGGACATTTGTGTCACCAGACGGATTTTTTTTCCCAATTTTTTACTTTGTTAGTAAAAAGATCTCATCATTTACCTGCGTTTTTAGACACAACTATTTGCTTGCGTCCCTGCATCACAATACCATCTCTGGCAAAGACCTGAAATTACATAAGAAACACAAAATATATTTCATACAGTTGTGATACTGAAGTCATTTAGTGTTGTAGTAAAATAAACCATTCAAACCATGTTTATATGTACTATCCATAATAAGTTCAGTCATAGGAGGTGTATTGAGTCTTTTTAAACTGCCTGTATAACTTTATAAAGTATCATGGCCCTCTCTTCTGTTAATTGTGCATGAACTTAAACACTTAAAATGTCTCCTGTTTGTCAAGACAGATCACTATATGAGGTTTTGTGTTGTAGATTTTTGATCTATTCTATGAAATTGTGTTACTTTTAAATGTACAGCTATAAAAACACATTTCTCAATAAAGTAACTCTCTGAAATGTTATTGACACAGCTATTACTACCTGCACATATTGGTCCTGTACTATCACACAGAGCCTGAGCGTCTCACCAGGTACAGGACGTCCATCGGCCCCTTGTCCTCTTTGACCACGCTGTAGCTGATGGTTATTTCCTCCTCAGTGTCACAGGAGAGGCTCTCGGAGTTTCTCTTCACCTCGAGGGAGCTCACAGTTTTGGTGTCTGGAGTCGACTCCTGGGCCATGGACAGCCAAATGTCCCCGGCCTCATAGAACGGGACCCTGTATCTGGGGTACTCCAGCACGGGAGTGGTAGTGATCTGGGGTTTGGGACAGATTCAGAATTCATTCAAAAAGTGTTAACATATAATGCAAGAATTGACTTTCATGTAGGGTTGTCAAAAGTATCAAAAATCAGATACTAATCAATAATAAAACTAGTATTGAAACTGGATACTCATTTAAACAACTAACAATACATAACTGGACACCTTTCTTCAACAGTTTCATCTTGAGTTTTATCAGTGTAAGACCACATGCTATAATAAACAAATACAATTGCAATATTGTTTAAAAAAGAGCTTTTAAAATGGTCCTGAAGCCCTCTGATCTACATCTTCACAGTGTCTTACGTGAAGGTGGATGCTTCCGTTGTACATCGAGGTGTCGAGGGAGAAAGTGGCCACTCCATCACTGTCGGTCGTGAGGTTTTGTAGGTGTCGTGACGACCAGCGCTCGCCCTCAAACAGGTACAAGTCTGTGTTTGCCATGGGCTGGTCATCAAATCTCACAGCCTTAACCTAAAACACACAGGACAGTCTCCTATTATGTGACTTCATTTACTCGTAACCAAGGTGACAAGTGATAGACTTACTTTTCCTTGCACAGTTTTGTCTTTCTCATAAACCTTTGGCGTGTCGAAAAAGGACAACTTTCCAATGATGTATGAAATAGAAATTTGTTTGAGTTGCGTGTGTGTGGTGCCTGTGAAGAAAGAAAAGCTTTTAAGAAAACATACTAAAAGGTCTTTATTACGTAAAATTGACTCTTGTGTTTTTGAGGAGGTAACAACATTTTAAAACGGCTTATAGCTCACACCTGGAGTTGTGTTTTGTTTCATTCACACATGTTTGGAGATGTCAGACTAATAATGAAGGATTAGTCAAAGCTCAAAATGCTGTTCCACTTTGTGATGTCATCAAGCCCTTAATTATCAAGTTAACAGCTTCTTTTACCTTTTGTTCAGAGGACACTGGCAATTCCAGGACTGAAATCATCCAAGTGATTCTAGTGAAGGTGTGTGGAGTTTAAAAACACAGTGGAGCACTTCCTGTATTACCCCATGACATCACAAGGTGGAACAAAATGTTTTGTGTTTGAAAGAAGAACTCAGCCTAAATCTGCAGGGTTTATGTGTTAAACATGTGTGAGTGAAACAAAACACAACTCCAGATATGTTTTTAATGAGGAAACGTCATAAGATAGATCAGAAAATAGCGTAATCAGAGCATTTAAAGCTTTTTTGCTGGTTTTAAACATGTGAGATTAAAACATAAAAGATTTACGTGAGCCCAGCTTTGTTTGTGATGACGAAGCAATTTAAAATATGTCTTTAATAAACTCAGAAATGTAAATAATTGTTTACATTTTGATCATTTTAAAGGACCTGTAGTCTGTGATCTTACAGTAAAAAAAAGTATATAACTCACACCTGAACCTTGGCTGCCTTAACCTGGATAATAGACATAAATACATGTGGCATTTTACACTTTTTCCTAGTAATGAAGGTTATACAAGCCCACTGACTTCTTCATGGATCTTGGAGCACTCAAGCCTTGAAAGACAGGAATACTGAAACATGCCTGGATAAATCTAAGAAAAGTTGTATTATAGAAAAATAACTTACCTGTTCCCTCCTCTTCCATTTTGACCACTATCTCTATTTTCCCCCCCACAGCCTTTTGGTCCAGTTTTATGAAAGTGGACATATGGAGAGTAAAGGTAGCACACCCATTCTTATCAGCCTAAAAACAACCAAAAAACACATTATAGTGTTGGATTTAACTATTCAGAATTTTGCATTCTGGTTTAAAACTATTTCCTATTATGCTGTAGCTAGTTTATGCTCCTCTTGTATATTAAAATTACAATGTACTGGTTTGTTCTCCTTATGGCAGCGGGCAGTGGCCTCTGGGACGGCCTCTGGATCTTTAAGTGTCCCACAGTATCTGCTGATTGGTCGACATGCATCCATTTTCAATATACCAGGAACAGGCTGTCCAAAGGTGTATCTAAAGAGGGGGATGTTTTTATTATTTTGTTTTGAATGAGAAGGGTTTACTCGACTTACTTGGCACAAGCTTCTACTGTGATTTCCTCTTGGGCAATGCTCACTTTATCCTTGGTGAGGTCCAAGAAGGTGAGTTTGACATCAAACTTTGGCAAAACTGGGGGTTAAAATAAAGTTATATTTATATGTTAATCAATTATAAATGAGTAAAATTGGTTGTGGTTATTTTTGTCACAGTCTGCTCTGGTCCAGTCCTGTTTTCCATTTGTGTCCCTTCATCCTCTGTCTCCTCCTGTCTGTGCTGTACTCTGAGCTCACATCTACACTCCACCTCACTGTAAGAAGAGCAGCTCCACAGCCACAGTTTGTTTCATCTACAACATTAGTTAGTAGATCTTTAGTTTTTCAAAGTGTTTTTTCTGTGATCAGATCCTGCTCACCTGCCTGGACAACTACACTCATTTTTTTATACTTGAAACTCAAATGAACTTTCATATCCACTATATGTAGATATTTATACATGTTGCTCTTTGAAAAACGTAACACTGATCTAAAAGAACTTAATTATAGAAACAGCTCCATTGACTTTCTGATTTTTTGCTGCTCTTTATAATGTTTTTTTCACTCTGGCAAGCAGCATTTGAAATCGTTTTAATGGCTACACAAAAATGTTGTACATGTGTGTATAATTTGGAGTCTAAAGTGCAGAATAATGCATTATGAAGTGAAAAACACTTACCATACTGCTCCACTTTGAAGTGATGGAAGATTTTGTAGCCCCCAGAAGAGACAATGATCTGGTAGCCGCCCTCTTTGGCCTCGGGATTCAGGGAGTAAGACAGTTGCAATATTTTACTGTCAGCAGTGTAGTTCACCCACTGCCCGATGCGGTTGGAGTTTGGATCCTGTTTAACAAAAGACAAAGCATTTGTTGACGCCTTTCGGCGTTTTGAGGAGAGTGCAGACTAAATGCAGACTGATTGAACACGTTGCTCGTTGTAGTGTCAAAGAGAGGCCAATCCAATGTCAAAACATTGTAGATTTTATAAAAACTCGTGGCCGTGTACACAGCCCCCAAGTCTGGATGTGGACTTTGTTTGGTCCTGTTATAATCCTTGTTTAGTCCTGGTCTAGACCAGGTTCAGCTTCGGGCTTAGTCCTTGTTTGGTGAAAATCAAACACCTGAAAATCTAAACGTTTCCCCTCCCAAGTCTTACCTTTAGTTCGATGATGTCATACTGTAAAAGAAAGCAAAGAAGAAACATCAAAATTTGCAGTGCTTATTTTAAATACAAAAACTGAAAGTCCCATTTGTAAGATTGAGGGATTACACACATATAATTTATACATTGTTGTAAAGTTATATTTATCCAAGACTCCATACACCAGGTTATTTCAAATTTAAGTGATGGATTATTGGTTATCAGAGTATTGACAATGTCAGAGCACAAAGATGGGCTCAATAATATTTTTTCACAGATAAAAATCAACATCTGTATTTAAGCAAAACATATCACATAACAAGAAGCGTGGGAGCTGTGACCCTGAGTTTCTGTGAATTTTTAAGTCTTAACTGAACAAACTGAACTCAGTGATGCACCTGACCAAGGTGAGTTTGCCTCATTCAAGTCAATAAAGCCACTCACATTTCGACAGGCAGGTCTGAGCTTTGTGTCCAGTGTCACCAGCCTGAAATGCACTGCAGAAAGAGACTTATATAACATCTGCATTAGGTTCATATTTGGTTTGCAATGACCAAAACATAAACATTAATGAAACAATTACAACCCCAACTCCAATGAAGCTGGGACGCTGTGTAAAACTAAAAAAAAACAAAAACAGAATACAATATGCAAATCCTTTTCAACCTATATTGAACTGAATAAATTACAAAGACATGAAATTTAATCTTCACACACCAAATAATTCATCTAAATGTTTTTTGAGAAGGAATGATGAAGAGAACACTGGAAGCAACTGGCAAAGGAGGTGCTTTGGGATCAACCAGAACAATAATTATTTTAATCTCCAGTTCAAGTTCCTTGGAAAAGTACGAGAATGTTTTTGTCCTTCAGAAATATGTAGCAGTTAAAGCTTCATGGTGTAACTTTTAGCCCAAAAATAGACTAACAAAATGTAAGACAAAAGTGACTCTTATTTGGTCTGGGTCTGGTCTCCTCCTGTGAGATTCAGTGGAAATGTTTAGTTAAAATTTTCCACATTTACCAAAGTGTGTTTTTAACATTCTTTTTCCATGGTATCGAAGGAAATGCACCACGTCCAGAAAGTTACAATGTTGCTTGAATATACCCACAGTCTGTGCCTTACACCTTAAAATAAGCTAAATTACCAGTTTGTCCTGGGAGGTACAGGGGTTTGTCTGTCTGGATGAAGGTCACTGGTCGACTGGTTCGAATCAGGACTCTGCGAACCTCTCGTGAGAAAAACGTTTTCCCTCGAACCTCCACTGGGAAGTCCTGCACCTGCTCATCAGACACCAGAGGAGCCTACAGGGCAGAGAGAGACACCGTCACACATATTTCTGTGTGATTGTGTATAGAAAATATTCAATTCAATTCTCTTTATTGTCACATGTGCATATACATACAAGATATATAGTACAGATGAAATGACTGTCCTCTCCCACCTCAGTGCAAACATATTAATAAGAGATAAAGATAAAAAAAATAAATACAAAATAAATAAAAATTTGCAAACAACAAAAATGGAAATGTGCAAACCAAGTAACATTAAAAATATTTAAAAAAAACAGAAACATTCAAGTAAAGATAGCCAAAGATTGCAGATAGAAAGTGGGGTATTGCTAAATATATAAAGTTATTGATTGTCCATATAGAAATATGAAATATATGTGCAAAAATATATAAGTAACAATTATTGATTGTCCATATAAAAGTGAGGTAGTGCTAAATACTGTGTACATTTCTATTCAAATGTAAAGGGGCATTTGTATGCAACTTGTTTTTATTAAATTAAACTCAGTATTTATTATAGTAATATATAGACAAATTGTGAGAAATGAGAAAAGTTTGGATAACTGATGATTGGTGTTTTGATAGTGTCGGAACATGGCAATCACAACAACTAGAACCAGGAAAAAAAGAACGTAAGAACCGATTTATTATTTACTTCAGCCTTAAAATAACACAATATTGTATTCATTAGTTTCAGAGTGATGAAAATCTATCACTGTCAGTGCCGGCCCTGGCCTTTAGGGGGCCCTCTCCACTTCAGAGCCACATATTCATATTCCACAACATTAAGACATCATCACAACCAGTTGTTAAAGCCTCGATGCAACAGCAACTGCCACAAGTACATTATAAAAACATGTCAGGAAGGGCGACTCTGTCAGAGAAGTTTTAAAATTCTGGTGCATTTTAATGTGTTCCAGTTGACTAAAGGGGGTTACATTTCTCATAAAATGCAGAATTGGATAGAGTAGCCAAACAGAGTTCACTTACTTCAAAATCATATCACTCAAGAAGTACAGAGTACTTATCCAAGTTAAGAGTTGCATAAGAGAAACAGCCAGGACATAATAGAGATGCACAGATACCAATATCAGGTGCCAGTACTCGTACTCGTCAATGGGCTGCCGATACCAAGAGCCGATACCACTGTAGCAGTGCTGCCTCTTGTTTGAGACTAACAGCTCGCCTCTCCACAGAGCAGAGCTGTGGTCATGAAGCTGCATGTTCACTTCTGCACATTAAGCACAGCTGTGATCACATGTCACAAAAAACTCTGAAGGTTTTTATAGATCACAGAGGATCCCAGCGCAGTGCTTGTGTTTAGATAGTAGCATGCTAACGTTGCTAAGCGGCCAGTGCCACTCCGTTGGCGCTAACGTTATAATTGACATTTAGGAACTGAATAGAACGAGTTCAGAGCTTTTAAAAGACGTACAGCACGTACATGTGTGAAAGTGTGACCGTGGTAAAAATAACAACCGTCACTGTTATGCTAACAGCGGCTCGTTAGCAGTTAGCCCGTTAGCTTTTTTACCAGTTAGCCCGTTAGCAGTTAGCTCGGAGGAGCGCAGTTTGCAAAGAGGAAGTGGTAAATATTAAAGCCAGGTGCTTATCTAAATAAGTTATATTTGAATTATACCAAACTACAGTGATTTCAGTCGATAAAATAAGAATTCTAAGATGAAAAAGTGGCTGCACTATAAAAATCCTACGAAATAAATTAGATTTACTACTATAATCAAACACCAGTAAAAAATTATGTCGGAATCGGTATTTTTACTCAGTATCGACAAGTACTCAAAATCAAGTACTCGTTTTGATAAAAGTGGTATCGGTGCATCCCTCTGAGCGTTCACAACAATCAGGAGTCGTTCACACGTCGTTCTTTCGTTCAGCAGATGGAACAGAGGCTGAAAAGTCCTGTTCCCAAAACGATCATCCTCTGGGCTCTTCATGCATTGTTCTGTACTTTAGATAAACTTAACGTCACTAACTTAAGTATTTTAGTTTGTAAAACAAATGTCCCTCTGCTGCCTCAGTGCTCCCAGAATGCACCTCGAGAGGACGGGGTCCTTCACACAGGTGTAAACACGGAGCTGTCCACGTCACTGCCCGATTCAAAAAAATAATGGAGACTGCACATATTTAGCCACTGAAACTAAAACATATCTCATCGTTTAAGAAGGATATTTAGACTAGTATAAACACCCGAGCGCCGTTTAGTTTTCAGAAAAAAACTTTTCAATCATTACTTTCAATATAAATGTGTAGGCTCTTAGGCGCCCTCTGGTGGCAGCGGGGGCCCTAAGTAAGAATTCAAAACAAAGTATTACATATTTTGAATGGGTAAAGGTCCTCAAAAATCACTGAAGCAGACAACTATGGAGAGCACTGCCTATATTTAAAAATGAACCATTACTTCTAAATGTTGTGTTTGATTTATGAAGAGTATGTCACACATGTCTATACCAGAAAGTGGTGGCAGGTGTGGAAATCTTCGTCAGATTCTTTCTGGAAGAGGGTGGTGTTGAGATCTGGAGACCTGAGCGTCACTGTCATCGTGAGGGACTCGTTGGGCTTCATGAGACTAACACAAAACTTCACCTGAGCTCCAGACTCCAGGATGGCAGGAACAGCCACCATGTAGTGTCTGCAGACAAAGAGAGGCGCACACTGTAAGACAAGCCACACTGGAAAGAAAAGATGGTATTTTATTTTAGTTTTTGTATTTTTTATTGTTTTTTAGGATCTGCATTAGCTGCTCATTTGGGTTCCACTTAAAAATCAGACATTACACAATAAAAAAGTGTGACACGCTTGCACACTATTGTAATTAAGGTAATGGCTGCAAATGTACCAAAAAACATATATGAGAAGATAGAACAATTAAATTATAATGATTGACTCTCAGATACTAACTGATACTAAAACTAGAACCAAAACAAGATACTCATTTAAACAAGTGTCGATACTGAAAAAAATAAAGAAATTTGACCATTTCTGAGCTGTTTTAAAATGGTCTAAGTCTATATCAGAACTACGACCTCTTTAATATACACCTGGATATATTAAAGAAACTACTATTATTTTGTGTTGAAATTGTATTGTCTAAACTAGTATTAATTATCAAACCTTTTTCTTGAACTATCTCCCCCAATAATATAATGCTTTTTGTTACTTACGGTCCTGCCATAGCCTGACCCAGATCTAGGGACAGGACGGTCACAAACAGCACCCACGTCTGCATCTGGATCCCAGGACGACCCGTGACTGACCAGGACGGACGACAGTCTCATCAGCTGTTAGTCTGTGAAAAGAGGACACACCTCCATCAGTTTGATCATGACCCAACGAAGGACAGTTACTCCTCACTGATTAAACATTTATACAGTGTGTGGGCAATTTTCTGTAAGAGACATAATGAAATTGTCAACAAGAAATTAGTAAAAAATCGCCAAGGTCAAAAAAAGTAAGATACATGTTGGGTTAGCTCTTGTTTTGCTTTTGACCTGATTTAAAATGTACTGAGTCCAGTTTGATTTACTCAGGGTTTACAGTTATCAGTCACAGTCAAATGCTGTGGCTGCCAAATTCACTTTTTCTACATCCTCCCACCGGTTTAGACCCGAACAGATGTCAGAGTTACTTTCACATTACACGCACACCAAAATCTGATTATTATCTGATTTCCAGACCTTCCAGATGATTTAAATTACATGTAAAACATAAAATTTGATGTGAGTGATCAGAGCAGACATGGGCAAACTACGGCCCGGGGGCCACACACAGCCTGTTGGGTCCATTAATCCGGCCCGCCGAACGTGACCAAATTATTAAAATATAATTATTAAAATAGCAAGGGTAAAATGTGGCGCACTTCAATCAACCTTGTTCTTATCGGCCCTTCTGCTAAAATGAGTTTATCAAAGAAAAGAAAAGTGGAGAGTGAGCGCCGAGTGTTTAATATGAGTGGAGAACAAAATATTTTTTCACTGAAGTCCAATGAAAGGCTGTGTGCCTAAAACGGCAAGAAACTGTCGCGGTTTTCAAAGAGTATCAGCCGACACTTTGCTACGAAACACGACAACTACGCTAGCAAACAGTCAGCGCAGGAACGGGCGGCTACGGCTGAGAGGTTTCAGCCAGTTTACAGACTCAGCAACATTTTTTTCACCAGCGAAAAGCGATTCATGAGTCAAGCACCAAGGCAAGTTTTTTACTGTCATTCAAATGTAAAGCTCGCGAGTCTTCCTCTGAGCCGAGGTTTTACAAGAAGCACAGTCAAGACGGAGGCATCTAGTGTCTGGAAAGTCAAGGCAAGTTTCAAAAAATGAGTTTGTCACAGAACTGACTCGCCGTGTGGAACAGACTGACAGATATAATCAAATAAATAAATAAGCTGCATTTTTAAGTTATATTCACCTGCACCGGATCAAAGCAACAACTTCAAAGACGCTGCTCAGCTCCTAATTTTCATCTTAGGGATTAATTGTTGATCTTTTGGGACTTGATAAAACTGAATGTGAGTTTTTCTGCTGTGTTTATTTAACTGAATAATATATAAATTATTAATAAAAAAAAAAATATATGTATTTAATAAATAACTTAATATCAGTAGAAAAAACAAACTGTCTTATGGAGAAATTACATTATATTTTTATATTAAAACTCATATTTGTTTGTGTAATATGTCAGTCAAAAAGTGCAGTAGAGACACATATGTACCGTGTATTAAAATCACAACGGACATTTTTGTTCTTATATATGTGTGTATATATATATATATAATATATATATATATATATATATATATATATATATATATATATATATATATATATATATATACATATATATATATATATGTACACTACCGTTCTAAAGTTTGGAGTCACCCAGACAATTTTGTGTTTTCCATGAAGAGTCACACGAGTTGTAAAATGAATAGAAAATATAGTCAAGACATTGACAAGTGTGGCGGGAGCAGTGTAGTAAGGCCGTGAATCGGTTTTCACTTTAAATAACTTAACACTAAATGGCAACACCACCTCAGAAATTTCACCTGAAGAATATAAAGCCCAAGGCACAAAGGTCAGAGATACTTTAAAGAGGCAAAGAGACAACTCCTGTTCACAAAGTTTATTGAAGGAAGCAGAAAAATATTAAAATGCAATGTTTTATTAAGTAATATACCTAAAAGTAAAAAAAGATAAAACCCCACTCCACGCACGCACGCGCGCACACACACACACACACACACACACACACACACACACACACACACACAGGCCTCTGGGGAGAAGGGAGAGGAGCAACTGAGGAGGAATCTAAATAAAACAACAACAAATAAAAACACCACACGCAAATAAACATCGTTCTGCAAATGAAAAATGTCACCGCCCCCAGAAGAACCACCGACACCGACCGGACACTCAGCTCCTACAAACAAACACACCAACATTAAAATGGGATTCAGTCATGTTCTACAGAGACACACCTTCAAGAATACAACAATCAGTGTAATGTCTTTAGTCATTCGACTCCCCAAAGAGCGGGGCAGACGGGCAGATCCGCCGCGGACTCACGGGGTCCTGGCGCACCGGAGGACCACGTGCACGAGCACGGTATGGGTCGAGACAGTAAAATAACGGTAAGCAACCGAAAAGAGGACAAAACGGGAGCGTCTGCACAAAAAGGGAGGACGCACACACAAAGATCAAAACTTTTAAGCACATGCACCAGTGACGCAGGCAGACACTTACCACTGAAGCATGACTCGCTCCTTCTGCGAGGGAGAAGTCAGAGAAGAGGAGAAGTCAGAGAAGAGGAGAAGTCAGAGAAGAGGAGAAGTCAGAGAAGAGGAGAAGTCAGAGAAGAGGAGAAGTCAGAGAAGAGGCTCCGGGGCCTGGGACAAGACGCAGGGCTCAAACTAAAGGCCCATGAGACGCGAGTTAGAAGTGGACCTCCCTCATCGGCTCAGGTGGAGAACCGCGTGTCTGTCCGCGCGCAGATATGTGGCTGTGCGCGGGGACGAGCGAAATGAAACGAGATCTACAGATTTGTACAGAACAAAAGTGGGCGTGTCCAGAGGAGCCGCAAACGAAGCGTCACGAACAAGGCGATCACGTGATGTTGTTGTCGGCGTTTGTAGGAGTTAGTGAGTTTGTCAGTGAGTTGGTGAGTTAGGTAATCAGTGAGTTATTAGGTAGGTGCATTAGATGGTTGGTCAGTTAGTGAGTAGGTGAGTTAAAGTAGGTGAGTTAAAGTAGGTGAGTTGGTCTAGTAGTGAGTTACTGTTACCGTCCTTGAGATATAAGCAAAAGGCCATATGTTTAAAATTTCAAAGTGCACTTGGTGTCTGGGTTTGACTAAATGTGGGTCTTTTTTTTGTTACAACTCACACTGGAACTGTGGCACTTCTGAGATGAGCCCCTGGCTGGTTTCAGAACTATTTAGTGTGTTGAGAAATCAAATCCATTTACAGATGCATCATCAAGAAGGAAATCCTCCACAATGTGGGAACACTTCTGTCTGGCCATAATAAAGTGTGAATAAATTAAATGAATGGCTTTCTTAAGTTTAACAATCTTACAAATCAGAAAAAAGACTGAGGCACTCAAAAAGTACATATTTATTGAAAATTAATTGAAAATGTTTTGAGACATTGACCCTTAACTTAATTTGACCATGAGCTGATTAATGATGCTTTATGCAAACTCGCACCTTTTAATCAGGAAACTGAGGATTATCTGCAGAAAAGAGCGTTTCTGCGTCCAGGGTCATTCCACTGATGAACATGGTGCACCAGGCTCTAGCAGCCAGAGCTCTGACAGTGACCCACTGGCAGACAGCTGGGAGAGAACATGGTGGAGGAGGCCACAGCAGGTTTCTAAAATACAGACATTAAGTATTTTGACCTTTCTGCTTGATCCTCGATTTTAAACAAATTGGCTTTTTGAGCCATAACAAAGCTCAGGAGGAAGTTAACAGATGAATGTCGGATTCTTCTGAGGAATGTTCCTCCTGAGCCAGAGCCTCAACCCTCTCCCCTGGATCTGTCTTCAAATTCAAGTGTGTGTATGATTTTCTTTTATTTGCAACATTTAACTTAACTGTTGCTGTTTTTAGATGACATTTGGCATAAGCTTGACGAAAATGTTAACAACAGTAGAAGAACAAACAGCTTTGTAGCAGATGCATCCGCTGAACCACTGAAGTAGAGTAAGGGTTTACAACATTATACATATATAAAAATAAATTATTTTCTGTTTGTCATGTTTTATTGAGAATTCATCAAATAACATTAGATTATCACTATAATTTAGTAAATGCATCAGGGGCCAAATACTCTTTTCAAACCACTTTTGTGCAAAAACTTTCCAACAGTTCTGAATTGGCAGCTCCACAGCGGCGCACTGTGTGGACTGTAGTTGTGCTCATGCCTGAGCAAAAGAAAAAAGAAAAGGTCACACACTCGAATCTGTTTGTTTCAATTTCTCTTCTGCAGTGTCACAGATTTTTTTACAGCCACTGATGAACATAGACCTGACTCGTACCTATAGACTCGGGCCTATTTGCTTAGTTAAATCCAGGTGGCGACTTTCATTTCCTCCAGTGTAAAAGGACGTTCTGATGAAAAGAGGAGAGACAATAGGTATTTTTTTAAGAAACGATAAGCCTCCTAATGTTTAAAACAAATTGTCTTAGATCTTTTTAAAAAATCTAAATAGTTTTATTCCTGTTAAAATATTTCCAGAGCTGTTCAGACTGTCAAACCTCCATCTTCACACGTCTTCATTTTGTTTGAAAAAGTGTTTTTTTCACTTCCAAATGAAATTAAAGTTCATTTGTTTAACAGATGTAATCACTGCTTTAGAATTTTAAAAAATCTACTTAGTTTCAGCCACATATTAGAATTCTTAAAGGTAAATTAGGAGATTTTCTTACGAGAACATTGTCAAACTCGTCACACTTACGACTAAAAACACAAACATCAAAACTAGTGTCACTTTTATAAGATTTAGATCAGATTTATTATAACATCCTCCGACTGATTCATCACGAGAACCGAATGTTTTTAATCTATCCATGTGCGTAATGTGTGTGGTTAGCATTAGCATTAGCATCTTACTTTCACTTTTAGTCGTCTGTATAATTGAACTGCTCTGAAAAGTAAAAGTATTTCTCTTTAAAATGTGAAATCTGTTGAATTGGCAAAGGGAATTTTTCAAGGCGACTTCCTGTCAGTGGTTTTGAGTTCAAGTTCCACCTTTGAGTCACCTTTGGTCGGCGACGTGTCAGATCATGTCCAGGGCGTGTCACATTTCTATTTATGGATCACAAGTTGAGCCTTAAATACAAATGTGACGGCCACGTATCCTTAGATTTGCCGTGGAGTTAGTTCGTGTAGGACGTGTAATACGGACCTCAACCTTTAGACAAATAACATGAAATCTACCGTCAGAAAACACATCCTCCAGGAGAAGAAACAGGCACAAGTGGAAAATATGGTCGAAACCGGTAACAATGATAAAATTAACTTTGCGCGTGAAGAAACTAGCGCCGTGACCTTTGTACAGGAGAGATCTCCACTTGGCTCGATGGCACCCGCGAACACGACGCAGTATCTCATGAGCAGAGTTTACAATGATTTACAGTTAGATGAGACGCTTGAGACGTCTCTAAACGCCGATACGATGTTAAAAAAATGATTACGACGCGTGCCTTGATTTCCAGCAGCGAGACTTCGACGCGCAGTACGGCTCTCTGTGGGAGAATCATGTGTGTAATCTTACTTCAAACGCAGCCCTCGCGAGAAATTCTGTGGGACCTATAGTCGAGTCACAATTCAAGGAGGCGGCTGACGAAGGCTCTCCCGTGGGTTAATTACATGTTTTCACTGTAATTAACGGCTGCTGGATCCTCCATCAGTCCGTACAAAAAGAGAAATGACACAGGGTGGAGTGGTTCTGTTTTTCTTCTTTATTCTCTCGTTTTTCAGTTTTTCCCAACATGTATGTGTCCCAACATGTGTCTCTAACGGAAGAGAAGATCACCAAAAATCCCCGGGGAACATAACGCCATCCGGTCTTTTCCAAAAAAAACACCAAAATAATAAAATTCACATTTAACTGACGAAGAGAAAAAGAAAACATTGCACAACCAAACGAAATATTAAGTGTATTTTTAGTGACAAAACTCCGTTACATTACTTTTTCAACTAGTGACGGGTCCGATGAGTTGTGGTGCGTGTGTCGAGCTTCCAGAGTAAAGCCCCAGATCGATGCGCGTGTCGCTTTAAGGAAAAATCACGTGACCGATACTGCCGCTGTTTCACTCGTCTGGATTGATTCTCTTTGTAATCGACTGAATGCGAAAAAATTGTAACAACTTCTTTAATGAATAAATGAAAAATAAAAAAAGACATTTAAATTGGTCAATTACATTCACAACTTTCACTTTAATTTTCACATAAGATATAAAATATTACCACAGAAAATACAATAACTTAAATAATATTCTGTACACAAGTCTGACGAGGTCATCGGATCAGTGTCTGCGAGTCTCAGGTAAGTTGCCTGCAGTGATGTGCACCTCAAGATCCGACAGGTGTCAGTATAGAGCACAGCAGAACTGCACCTGCACAATCAACGCAGTTCAGGGAATGTGCGGAAATACTTCACGAGGCCGCATCTACACATCACTACTTTTCACCTCAAAGTACATTTTGAATCGGGTACTTAAATACTTTTACTTAAGTTGATTTTTTTTCACGTGAAACTTAAATTTTTATTTTAGTAACTTTGTCCCTCTGCAACTTTTACTTCAGTAACAAAATGTCGTACTTCTTCCATAACACTAGGCGGCAGCAGCGGGAGAGGCACCAGTCGCAAAGCATGTCTAGTGTTTTCTGATTCATAATACGTGACTGCCACGTATCCTCTTTTTCTGTGGAGTTGGTTCGTGTAATACGGACCTTAATCAATAGAGAAACATGGATAAATCTACCATCAGAAAACACATCCACACGGAGAGGACGCGCGGAGTTAGCATTAGCATGTCTCGGCTGCTGGGTGACGGGAGCAGCTGCGTTAGCATCTCTCGGCTGCTGGGTGACGGGAGCAGCTGCGTTAGCATTAGCATGTTTCGGCTGCTGGGTGACTGAAGTAGCTCCGTGGACTCTCTCATTTCGGCGCGGCGTTTCCGGTTCACGGAGGACACAGTTCTGTGGTTTGGTTTATCTATTGTGTATTTATTGAAATGATTGAATGAACTGACCCAAAAACCTGCATCAAAAATGACAAACTCAGATTTACAAATTCACAGAAGCACCTTTATTTAAAAAAAAAAAAAAGAATCCCCACAAACGTATTTCAACTTTAAATTAATATATAATAGGTACATAATCAATATTGGTACAACAAACGTCGCATTTCTGTCATTTCAATAGTGTTACCATGGCACACAAGAGTCACCTTTGGTCGTCCACGTGACAACTCACATCCGGGTGTGCGTCCGTGCGTCCCGGATTGTCGTGGCGACGTGGACCTGGAAAATGCTCAAGACAACAGTGACAGCGGAAAGCACTTTTACTGCATCAACACAGTAATCTTACCACCATCTGGGCTTTTTGCGCAATTTCCCGGGTTTACCTGCGTGTCACAGATACGCCATGTCCGAGGGGCGCGCTTTTAACTCCTCTGGGCAGGTGAGGCGAGGCTCAGCGGCGCCCCCTAGAGGATGGGAGGCTGTAGACAAAAAGCCCAACCATGAAATCATGCGACACCACATTAAATCAACTCAGGAAATAACATTTTGTCTTAACGCAAACATTTAAAACAAATTCGAGCAGTTCACACCTTAGTCATTTCCGACAAACTGTTCCCGAAATCGGTCGCAGCAGCAGTCTCGCGAGGGTACGCTGGTTACGCACAGGTTTTGTACCACAGCACGTCAAAGTCTCGCTGCTGGAAGTCAAGGCAAGCGTCGTAACCATTTTCTAACGCCGCATCGGCATTTAGAGACGTCTCGAGCGCCTCATTTTGCGGGCGAAACTGCGGCAAAACTCAAAACTGGACGCTCGTCTAACTGCAGATCTTCGTAAACTTGATCCATGAGGTATTGCGTCGTGTTCTCGGGCGCCATAGCTCCAACTACAGGTCGGTGCTGGTGTAACAAGGGCGCAGCGCTGGTTTCTTTACATACCAAGTGAATTTCGTCAGTTGTACCGTATTTTTTTTGCTCGTTTTAGCCGCTTGTGCGCGTTTCTTCTTCTCCTTGTGGAAGTATTTTCTGATGGTAGACTTCACCATGTAGCTTCTCCAGTGGCTGAAGCCCGTGTGTGTTGATCCACTGAAACACGGAGTAGCTTCAGTTCAATTCTTGGGTTGACAGTTTGACGCAGACCACCCGGTTTTAAATGGTGTTTAGGCTTGAAATCCATCGTTTTGTGGCACATCACTGTTTAAAAAAGCTTAAAAAGAAAAGTTCAAGCTCCAAGTGAGTGACTCTGCAAATGTTCCTCACTTCAAAAACGCAAAACAATCCAAAACAGACTGGTTCAAAGATAAAAAGAAGTGAATTCTGACAAAAAATAAAGTGAATACGTTGTTTCAAAAGCTTGAAAAAGTAGGTAAAGTCCCTGACACGTCGCTCATGAAGTGACTCCACGTTGGAACTAACATAAAACGCAGGAGTCACGTTTCTATTTATGGCTCCGGAAGCTCCCGACATGCTTTGCGACTGCTGCGCCTCCCGCTGCTGCTGCCCCCTAGTGTTGCGGAGGGAGTACTGCACTTTGCTAAAGATACAGAAGCACAGTTACTCAAATAAAAGTAAAAGTATCACATGGAAAAAATCTACTTAAGTAAAAGTATTTACGTGAATTAAAAATGTACTTTAAGAGTAAAAAGTAAAATTTCTTAAACTGTTAAATGTAGAGTATATTGATTCCAAATGAGACATGTTTTGCAACAGTTTGTTTGTTCAAATCAATTTTCTTATTTTTCTTATGAAATTGTTGTATATAGCAAAAGCTTGAACTCAAAAAGTCATTTCCACGTAAAAAATGGTCTGATTTTATTTAGACAAGGACAGTGCACGACAACACACTCACTAGTATGTTGCCAGGTTTGTAGCAGAAATACTAGTTTCCGCCTGTCGTCTCTGGACAGGCTGATGTTAAGTAAGAAGAACAGTTTGTAGGTGGATGAAAAACCAGTAAAAATATGGTACATACATGAAAATACAGCACATCTCGCCCCTAAAATACGACATTTCTAAAAACATTCAATTCACACACACACATACACAACCAAACCACTTTATTCACACTCACAATCACTCAGTCCATTTCAGATAAATAAATCCTCTTTCTTTCAAACTTGTGCATGTTATAATCTCATTTGGCTTTAACTATTCCACTGACTCAGCAACGATCAAGAACCTGACTTAGAGAAAGAGGATCCTACATTTTGGAAATCTGCACTCTCCTCTAGAGGGCGCCCTAGTTGTTTTTTTGTTTTTTTGTTTTTTTTTTAGCTCAGTGAGATAAACCTTCTTAGCATGAATCATTTTAAATAGTAGACACATGTTTGCATATATTAGTAATTCCTCAGAAATAACCCCTCAAATCACATGAAAAGTACTTTTTACTTTTCAGTCCAGTTCAAAAATGTAGTGGAGTAGAAAGTACAAATACTGCTCTCAGATGTAGTGAAGTCAAAGTCAAAAAGTACCACTGTAAAATGTAAAACTGTGTAAAGAGAGACACATTTTTATCTTTATAAATGAAACTATTCTACTACTAAAAACTGAGCTGTGGTTTGTAAAGAGACACAAAACTGACCGTCAGTGTGAGATTATAAAGAAACTAAAGTGAAACTACAATACAGCCTAATCATTATATTCTCATAATTTTATTTCGAGCACATGTGGAAGTAGATTTGTGACATTGACACATTTATGTAAAAAAAAACAAAACACTTAAAACACTAAAAAAAAAAAAACCCACAAAAAAACAGGAACAGACAGAAATAGCATGTGTTTGTGCATTTGTCACCATCTGTAAGCACCTACTTTACCACTAGATGGCGCTGCTCACCTTTATATCTTGTCCCACATCTTGCTTTGATGTTCATTTTTAGATTATTTATGTTTTAATTTGTTGTATTGTAATTTTAATGTGTTTCCTATTCTGTAAAACACTTTGAATGACTTTGTGGACCAGTTGTGTTGTACAAATAAACTTTCCAACGTGTCCCGACGTGACCCAAGCACGTGCCCATCTCAGCGTCATTACGTCATCACGTCCGATTTAATGAGCTTTGAAATAAAACCAAACTGTCTCATCATGAGCTCCTTCACTCAGAGCTGGGTTCTGATTGATTGAGTCGTGCACGTTCAGAAGTAAAAGTACTGCACTTAAGTAGATACTTCAAGAGGATACTTTATTAAAATCTAACATTTGAAGTATTTTTCACTGCACACGTAAAAATCTCCATCTTGTCTTGTTGTTTTCTGGGGGTCTTTGGGGAAATCTCAACATTGATGGAAGTGTAATGCTCAAAGGACTGCGCCATGACTGGGGTGTAATGCTCAAAGGACACTCCATGTGTCCTCATTTTTACACAGAGAGAGAGCCGAGAGCCGGAGCCACTGTCTGTCTCCGGCTCTCGGCTCTCGGCTCTCGACTCTCGACTCTCGGCTCTCGGCTCTCGGCTCTCGGCTCTCGGCTCTGCTACAAAAGTATCATTTCCCGATCTATGTTTTAATGTCGTTTCCTCGTCAAAAACAGACCTGGAGTTGTGTTTTTTGTTTCATTCACACATGTTTTAGGAGTTTGTCTTCTCTCAAACAGAAAACACTCTGTTCCACCTTGTGATGTCATCATGTGGTAAAACAGGAAGTGCTCCACTGTGTTTTTTTAAACTCCACACACCTTCACTAGAATCGTTCAGATCATTTGCAACCCTGGAATGTCCAATCTCCACTCAACTAAAGGTAAAAAGTAGATGTTAATGTGAAAACGACCACGTCATGACATCACAAGGTGGAATAGAGCGTTTTGAGCTTTGGAGATGTTACAGACTCAAACATGTGGGAGTGTTGCAGAATTAAATCTAAGCCTGTAGAGGTGTAATGCCAAATGGACATAGCTAACCTGCTAGCCACCAGGTTCCAAACAGGAAGTGATCATGAGCTGCACTTCTGGCTCCATCGACTCTGGCTCTAACTCACTTTCTATTGAAAAACTGTGTCCTCTCTCTCTGTAACTGCTGCTGTCAAACTCGTCATTTTGGTCTTAAATGTTCGTATTAACCCTCTACATGATCCTGGGGTTTGTATTTCACTATTGAGTCTGTAAATCAAGATATGAACATTAATAACAGACAAATTAGACGCCTTCTTTCCTTGACGTTAGCGTTAGCAACAGGTTTGATTGCTAAACCAGCAGTGTGGGCAGAAAGGGCCTTTACCTTCAACAGCCTCGCTCCTGATTGGCTGTCTGGTTGCTATGACACTCGTGGTCGTAATTCCAAATATGGAAGTTGAATCCAAATTAGCCGCTATAAACTGCTCTAGCCTCGAACCGAACGCTGTGGGTGACGTCACACTCGCTTAGTCCACTTCTTTATACCGTCTATGCTCAAGATACTATATATACATCCCAGTACAGGGTCCACGATACGATACTTTTCCCGATACTCGTTCCCTGATGTGATAAACTTTAGTAAATCATTATTTTAATTGTGTAGCAGGGTCGTTAAAGTATAAATTGTGCTGTTTCCTTGTTTATTTTCACTGAAGTAGCAGGTATACGTCTGGTTTTGCCGTAGTTACACCCAGTGTATTCATGATGGAGCGCCCCCTGTGGCCAGACACTGCCATTACAACGAAATTACAAAGATCAGAGAAGATCAGAGAACAAATTCGGGTCAAATGTGAAAGAAAACAAATGTACAAAAGTTTGTTAATGTTCAAAGTGCCTCGTGTGAAAGAGACGCCATTTTGTGTGAGACGTTTTTTACAGTTTTGAGTCACAGAGGTTTGAGTTTATGTGGAGACAGACGAACTTAGTGCAAGTCACTCCACAAGTCTGCTCCTGATTTAGATGTGCTCCTGCAGGGACCGGAACGACAGAGAGAGAGGAGGAGGAGGGGAGAGGAGAGAGGGAGGGAGGGGAGAGGGAGGGAGGGAGAGGAGGAGAGGAGGAGGAGAGAGGAGGAGAGAGGAGAGGAGGGAGAGGGGAGAGAGGGAGAGGAGAGAGGGGAGAGGAGGAGAGGAGGGGAGAGAGGAGAGGAGGGGGAGGGGAGAGGAGAGGCGAGGGGGTGAGAGGAGAGGGAGGGAGAGGAGAGGAGAGAGAGGAGAGGAGAAAGAGGAGAGAGGGGAGAGGAGAGAGGGAGGGAGAGGAGAGGAGAGGGAGGAGGAGGGAGAGGAGAGGAGAGGAGATGGAGGAGAGGAGAGGGGAGGAGAGGAGAGGGGAGGGAGGGAGGGAGGGGAGGAGGGAGGAGAGAGGGAGAGGGAGAGAGAGCGAGAGGGAGAGAGAGAGGAGAGGGAGGAGAAATGGAGAGGAGAGAGGATGAGGAGAGAGGAGAGGAGGAGAGGGGGAGGGGGGGGAGAGAGGAGGAGGAGAGGGAGGGAGGGGAGAGGGAGAGAGAGAGAGAGAGAGGGGAGGGAGGGAGGGAGCGAGGGAGGGAGGGAGAAGAAAGGGTGAGGGGAGAGGAGAGAGAGGAGAAAGAGAGGGTAGGGCTGTCCTGGACACAGAAGAGAGAGGGAGGGATGAGAGAGGGAGGGCAGGGCTGGCCCAGGCATTGGCAGCAAGAGGAGGGGGGAGAAAGGTTATTTGAAAGGAAAGTGAGAGTGTGTGGGGGAGAAAGGAGAGAGGGAGGGCAGGGCTGGCCTGGGTAGGGCAGAAAAAAAAGAGAGTTAGAGAGAGAGGGAGAAAACAGAGGAGAGATGAAGGGCATGGTTGCCCTGGGCACTGGAGTGAGAGAGGGAGAGAGAAAGAGAGGAGAGAGTGAGGGCCCGCTGGACCAGCACTGCAGAGAGAGAGAGGGAGGAGAGATGAAAAGAGAGGGAGGGCATGGCTGCCTGGCAGAGAGAAGAGAGGAAGAGAAGAGAGACAGAGGGAGGGGAGGGAGGGAGGGAGGGAGAGGAAGAGGAAGAGGAGAGAGGCGGAGGGAGGGAGAGGGGGATATTTATGGCACCTGGGCACAGTTCAAGTTTCCTCCGCACTGCAGTCACTGAGGACAGAGAGAGAGAGAAGAGGGAGAGAGAGGAAAGGGAAGGAGGGAAAGGATGGAGAATCAGAGAGAGACAGGGAGAGAGAGGAGGAGAGAGAAGGAGACAGTCCTGGAGAGAAAGAGAGAAGGAGTAGAGAGGGAAAGAGCTTAAACTGAGTGTGAAGGAGAGAAAGAGGAGAGGGAGTGACAGAGAGAGAAACAGGAAACGGATTGGGTAGGTGAAAGGGAGAAAGAGAGAGGAGAGAGCGAGAGACAGAAAGAGAGGGAGGAGGAGATTGGAGAGAAAGAGAGAGCAGGGAGAGAGAGATGGAGCAAGATAAAGAGAGAGAGAAGAGAAAGATAAAAAAAAGAGAGAGGAGAGAGGATAAGAGATAGAAGGAGAGGGTGAGGAGAGAGAGAAGAGAAAAGGGAAGATACGCGATGGAGAGAGAGGGAGAGAAAATAAGAGAGAGAGGGAGGAGAGGAGAGAAGATGGAGGATAAGAAATGGAGAGGGAAAGAGAGGGAAAGGAAAGGATGGGGAAGATAAGAGATAAGAGGATAAGAGATGAGAGAGAAAGAAACAGAGAGAGACAGAGAGAGGGAGAGGAGACATAGAATAAGAGATGGAGAGAGAAAGGAAGAGACTCAGCTAAATCCTCAGAGCATGGGCACCAGAGGAAGAGAGAGAGAGGGCGAGAAGGAGAGAGAGAGAGAGAGAGAGAGAGAGAAGAGAGAGAGAGAGAGAGAGAGAGGTAGAGACAGAAGGAAAAGTGAGAGGTGAGAGAGAGAGAGAAGGGGGAAAAAGATGAAACAGAGAGAGAGGGCTAAAAGAAAGAAATACTGATACAGACATATGGAAACTATAGAAGGAGGATGGGCACCAGAGGAAGAGAGAGAATTGGAGAGAGAGGAGAGAGAGAGAGAGAGAGAGAGAGAGAGAGAGAGAGGAGATATAGAGACAGACAGAAGCTAGAGGACGAGGGAAAGCCTGAGGAGGAGAGAGAGAGAAGAAGAGGGGGATGACATTTTAAGCGCGTGTTCTGTACTCTCAGTATAAACATCCCTGCACTTTTTATCTTAGACACAGAGTGCCTCCGGATGTGACTGTGCAGAAGAGAAAGAGAGAGACAGAGGAGAAGAAAACGAGAGAGAGAATGAGAGATGGAGAAGAGTTTATACCTGGTTTCAACCCGGTCTAAACTGGGGCTAAAGCAGGTTTAAAAAGGGTCAAAAACTGGGTACTAAACCTGGTCTAAACCGGGTCTACACTGGGTCTAAACTGGGTCTAAACCAGGTCTAAACTGGGTTTGAACTGGGTCTAAACCAGGTCTAAAAAGGGTCAAAAGATGAGGGTACTAAACCTGATCTAAAACCTGGTCTAAACTGGGGTCTAAACCAGGTCTAAAAAGGGTCTAAAACTGGGTCTAAACTGGGTCTAAACCAGGTCTAAACACTGGGTCTAAAACTGGGTCTAAACCAGGTCTAAAAAGGGTCTAAACTGGGTCTAAACTGGTACTAAACTAAAAAGGTCTAAAAAACTGGGTCTAAACTGAGTACTAAACCAGGTCTAAACTGGGTTTGAACTGGGTCTAAACCAGGTCTAAAAAGGGTCAAAACTGGGTACTAAACCTGGTCTAAACTGGGTCTAAACCAGGTCTAAACTGGGTCTAAACCTGGACTCAAGTGAGTACCGCAGATCTTCACAGATCTGTAGTTTTGTCCTTCAGCCTCGTGAGTCACAGCAGGAGGCAGAACTGAGATAAAAAGTTGATAAAAAGTTGCCAGTTTGTGCTTCAAAGGGACAAAGTGACTCTCATCTTACAAAAGCAGAATACTTTTACTGCAGGACTGTGCCAGTACTTCACCCTGTGGTACTTCACCCTGTGGTACTTCACACTGTGGTACTTCACACTGTGGTACTTCACACTGTGGTACTTCACACTGTGGTACTTCACATTGTGGTACTTCACACTGTGGTACTTCACCCTGTGGTACTTCACACTGTGGTACTTCACTCTGTGGTACTTCACACTGTGGTACTTCACATTGTGGTACTTCACACTGTGGTACTTCACATTGTGGTATTTCACACTGTGGTACTTCACTCTGTGGTACTTCACCCTGTGGTACTTCACACTGTGGTACTTCACCCTGTGGTACTTCACACTGTGGTACTTCACCCTGTGGTACTTCACACTGTGGTACTTCACACTGTAGTACTTCACATTGTGGTACTTCACACTGTGGTACTTCACACTGTGGTACTTCACATTGTGGTACTTCACACTGTGGTACTTCACACTGTGGTACTTCACACTGTGGTACTTCACCCTGTGGTACTTCACACTGTGGTACTTCACCCTGTGGTACTTCACACTGTGGTACTTCACACTGTGGTACTTCACACTGTGGTACTTCACCCTGTGGTACTTCACCCTGTGGTACTTCACCCTGTGGTACTTCACCCTGTGGTACTTCACACTGTGGTACTTCACCCTGTGGTACTTCACCCTGTAGTTCCCTCTGTCCTCACCCCTCTGTCCTCACCCCTCTTTCTTCCTCCCTCACCCTCTTTTCCTTGAATGTTCCACAGTACGTCACAAACTCTTTCATTACTCCAGCCCGATCAATAACGTAACGAGGAGATGCACCAGGAAAGTTCCACAGTGCGTCTTTAAAGCTAAACAGGGCGAATCGTGCAAAACGGCGCCACATAAACTCCAACGAAATGCAGCGTGTCACCTGAAAACTGCAGGGCCAGTCGTCTTTAGAAAACACTCACAAACACCATTTTACCCCCAGCTTCAGTACCACATAACGTCCACCAGGGGGGGCCATGTTTTGTCCTGGACTTTAGCGCACGAAACTTCGCGCTTTTCCTTTTCGTTCTACGCCAAACAATCCTGTGATTACTGTAAATATATTATGGCACCAGAGTTATGCAAACAGACAGAACCCCAACGTCGCTTTTCTGCTCTGTCAGGTTTAATCTCATTACGGTAAAAGCTATCGAGATGCAGATCCAGCAAACGAACCACAAATCAGCTTCCTCCTCCTTTTTCCTCCTCTTTCTCCTCCTCCAGGTCCAAAAGTTAAAATCACCTCGATGTCCAGATGCCCTTTCACGAAGATAAAACGAGAGACGCTTTCAGACAAATGTAATTAAGATAAAAAAGAACTTTCAAGGGCCGTGTTACGCTGTTTTCTGACCTGGTTCTAATGTCGTTTCCTCGTCACAAACAGAACCTGGAGTCGCTCAAACTGAAAACACTCAACACGACACTGATGAGACGTAAGATTTATGTTCGTTCTGCTGCACTCGGAGGTTAGAAAAGTGTGAGATCACGTTTGTTTTTTGTGTTTCAAGCAGGTTTCAGGATGAGACAGAGGCGTCTTCTTGTAAGAACCTCGAAGGAATGGCTCCTCCTCAAGAGAAGACGCAATCCGCCGAAGTGCCCTGAAATGCACCTGGTTTGGAGGCGGTTTTGCACCAGTTTGGACCCAGTTTTGACCCAGTTGAGACTCAGTTTAGACTCCAGTTTTGACTCCAGTTTAGACCCAGTTTAGACCCCAGTTAGACCCAGTTTAGTTTAGACCCAGTTTTAGAACCCAGTTTAGACCCCGTCAGTTTTTTAGACCAGTTTAGACTCAGTTTAGACCAGTTTGACCTCAGTTTAGACTCAGTTTTAGACCCAGTTTTAGACTCAGTTTAGACCCAGTTTTCGAACCCAGTTTAGACCCAGTTTAGACTCAGTTTAGACTCAGTTTACCACTCAGTTTTAGACCCAGTTTAGACCCAGTTTAGACTCAGTTTAGAACCCAGTTTAGACTCAGTTTAGAACCAATTTCAGGACCCAGTTTAGACCCAGTTTAGACCCACTTTAGACTCAGTTTAGACTCAGTTTAGACTCAGTTTAGACCCAGTTTAGACCCCAGTTTAGACTCAGTTAGGACTCAGTTTAGACCCAGTTTTAGACCCAGTTTAGTCCGGGTTTAGGTTGATTTCATAAAACACTCGACAGACAGTGAATCAGTGAAACAGGGGACTGAGCCGTTTTAAGCCTCCAGAGAATCGGTTCATGAGATACTTTTTAATCAGATGAACATAGAACATTTTACACAAAACCACACTACTCTTCTCCTTCTCTCCCCCACCGCCCCCCTCTCTCACACCTCTTCCACCTCTCGTTCCTCTCTCCTCAACTCACTCCTCTCCTTTCCTCTCCCTCCTCCTCTTCTCTCTCTCATTCCTCATCCTCTTTTCTCTCGCTTCTTTCTCACTCTCCCTCTCTCTCTCCTCCTATCTCTCCGCTTCTCTCCCTCTCTCCTCCTCTCCCTCTCTCCTCCTCCTCTCCCTCTCCTCCTCCTTCTCCTCTCTCCTCTCCTTCCCTCTCCTCCTCCTCCTCCCTCTTTCCTCCTCCTCTCCCTCCCTCCTCCTCTCAGCCTCTCTCTTCTCTCTCTCTCCTCCTATCTCTCCTTCTCTCCCCTCTCTCCTCCTCCTATCTCATCTTTTCTCTCCCTCTCTCCTCATCCTCTCCCTCCTCCTCCTCTCCTTCCTCCTCTCCCTCTCCTTCTCTCACCTGTTCTACACAAACTAAAACTTTTTTTGGTCTGAAAAACGAAACTATTCAAATGGAAACATCTTAAATTTGATTGACAGATGAGATTTGGTGCCGGGACGGTTGCCGTGACAACACAAAAATCTCCGCCATCTGCTCTGCTGAAAAGAACCGGATCGTTTTTTGGTATTTCAGAGGGGGTTTCATGTTTGAGCAGTGGGCGCCTCCCTTTTATCCAACAGCCCCTCTGCTCTCACACCTCACGCCCGCCGCCACCTGCTGCTCGCAAAGCATGTGGGAAATCTCCAGTCTGACAGAGATGAGGAGGAGACGGAGTCGAACTCTTTCTGGGTTTGTCAGAGGAGTCACACGATATTGTGGCGTATTAAAATGTCCTAAACGAAACATCTAAATCTATTTTCGTGGTGCCCGTAGGGGGTCGTGTTTCTTAAAGGTCTGATATTATAAATCCACCTTCGTTTATAATACACATAAATTATTACACTTAATGCCACACTGTGGACATTCTGAAGACATCTTACATAATACAATTGTGTACTTCAGCCTTTCTTCTCACACCAGCTTTCCTCTATGGGCTATTTTTGACTCCTCTACAGACCCTTTTGCACTCTCTCTCTCACTCTACCTCCCTCCATTTCTCTCTGTCTCTCTCCTTTCGCTTCCTTCCCCTGACTTCTCTCTATCTTCCTCTCTCTCTCTCTTTTCCTCTCTCTTTCTCTCTCTTTCTCGCTGCTCTAGATCCTCCTTTTCTCTCTTTGTCTCTTCTCTCTTCCTCTTTCTCTCTCTCCTTTGTCTCTCTCTTTCTTCCTCTGTCTCTCTGGGTCCCGCTCTCCTATTACCTTCCTCTTTGGGCGTGTCTCTCTTATACTCTACCTCGTTCTCTCTCTCTCTCTCTCTCGATATCTCTCTCCCCTTCTCTCTCCTCAGATTCCTTCAACTCTTCTTTGACCCTGCTTCTAGTGCTCTCCTTCTCCTCTTCTTCTCTATCCTCCCATCCTCCTCCTCTCTCCTCTCCTCCTCTCACAACCTGTTCTTTGACCCGTGTTCTATCCCTCTCTCCTCCTCTCCTCATCTCTCCTCCTCTCTTTTTCTCTCACCTTGTTCTTTGACCACTGCTCTCTCCCTGTCGCTCATCCTCTCTCCTCCTCTCTTCCTTTATCACCTGTTCTTTGACCCCTGGCTGCTCTCCTCTCTCTCCCTCTCCTTCCTCTCTCACTTATGTTCTTAAAACCTGCTCTAGTGCTCTCTATCCCTCTCTCCTCACTCCTCTCTTCCCCTATTCTCTGTCTAACTGTTCTTTGGACCCTGCTCTAGTATTCTCTCTGCCATCTCCTCCTCATCCTTCCTTCTCTCTAGCGCCTGCTGTTCACTGACCCTGAGCTGTAGTGGCTCTCATATCCCATCTCTCCTCTCTCATCTCCTCCTCTCTCACCCTGTTCTTTGACCCAGCTCTAGGGATCTCGCTTCCTCTCTCCTATCGTCCTCTCTCAACCTGTTCCTTTGGACCTGCTCTAGCTGCTCTCTTACCCAATCTACTACTACCTCCTCTCCTCTCCTCCTCTATCACCTGTTCTGTGAACATGCTCTAGTGCTCTCTCTCCCTCTCTCCTACTCTCCTCTCCTCCTCTCTCAACCTGTTCTTTGACCCTGCTCTTCCTCTCTCCCTCTCCTCCTACTCTCTCCTTATCATCTCTCACAGCTGTTCTTTTACCCTGCCTCTAGTGCTCTCTCTCTCCCTCTCTCCTCCTCTCTTCCTCTCCTCCTCTCCTCACCTGTTTTTGACCCTGCTTAGTGGGATGTGTCTAATGAGATCTATCCATATCCCAAAACGGCCCAGTGTGCTCCGGCCACACAGTCTCCTGCTCTCGGCTGTAAACACTAGGAACGAAAGAAACACGAGAAAGACACACCAGCTCACTTATTTCATAAACGACTCTCCCTCTCCTCTGTTTAGGTCCTCCTACACTTCGTTCTTTCACACCCCTGCTATTGAAAAAAAACAAAAAAAAGCAGACAGAGCAGGGGCATTGGTGCTAGCAAAACTCCAGTTTTGCTCCAGTCAATACCTACCAATTACTGCAGAGAGTCATACAGTGAGCCTGGCGTGACGGGCCACGAGTACAGCAGCGGTTTATAAGGGACCAAACATCGACTCATGGTTTATATTAAACGGACCTGGGATAAAACCTGCTTCAGTTTCCCCAACAGGAAGTGAGCAATGGGCGTGCTTCCAGCGCCATCGACTCGACTCCCAATTCAATTTACATAGAGAAACTGTGGCTAAAGCTAACATGAGCTAAAGGAGCTTAAACAGCTATAGGAGCTAAAAGGCGATAAATGAGCTATAGGAGCTAAAGGGAGCTAAAGGGGCTATAGGGCTATAAAAAAAAAAAAAAAATAAAAAAAAAGCTAATGGGAGAGAGCTATAGGAGCTATAGGAACTTTAAAGAGCTAAGAGGAGCGTATAGGAGCAAAAGGAGCTAAAGGAAGATAGGGAGTCAAAGGGAGCTATAGAAGGCTAAAGGAGCTCGAGGAGATAAAAAAAAACATAAAATTAAAATACAAAAATAAAAACAGGGCTCTAAGGGAGCTATAGGAGATTGTAGGAGATTCAAATCAGACTAAAGAGCTAAAAAAAAAAAAAAAAAAAAAAAGAGTTATAGGAGCTAAAGGAGCTAAGGAGCTAAAGGACGCTAAAAAGATGCATGTCAAAGCTCAAATGGTTTCTGTCACCTTGTGGATGTCAATGAAGTGGTTAGTTTTATCTTTAGTTCAGTAGAGTTGGTAAATTCCAGGGGCTGCCTGAAATGATCCAATTGATTCTTAGTGAAGGTGTGTGGCAGTTTACAAACAACACAGTGGGGGCGCTTTCCTGTATCACCACATGACATCAACACAGGTGGAACAAATTAGAACATAAAGTAGGTCCCTTAAAGTACTACTTTAAACTAATTCCAACGTCTACAGCATTGGCATGATCTTGTTTTAAAACCATATACTTGCTCTGTATGTAATAATGGGACGTGGCGGTAGCTACCAGTGAAACCTAAAAGCCAGATGTCAGGAAGCCAAAGGAGCTAAAGAAGCTAAAGGAGCTAATGGAGCTAATGGACTGCTGTTGTAGGAAGAGGAAACATATAATTAAAAATTAAATCAAGTAGGAATCCGATATGAAGCCGTAGCCTAATCTAGCGGTTTGTGTATAGACCTGTCCCTCTTCTATTGAAAAAACTGTTATGTTCTGAGTCATTAATGCTACGCGAAAGTCAGTGCTTAATTGGGATTTACAATAAAACAACGCTTTTCAGCTTTCTCTGCCTCAAAAAAACTACAAGGTAGCTCATGGTTTGGTGCCGGTTGTGAGAGCTGCAGAACACTTGAATCCAAACTTAAAGGGCCTTGTATTACGCTGTTTCTCATCTGTGTTACACTATCCTGCATATTTAGGCTGAGTTTTCTTCTCTCACACTGAAAAACACCACCTGTGATGTCACAGTTGGGTTTAAAAAAGGAAGTGATCCACTGTTTGTGTGTTTTTAAACTCCACAAACCTTCACAGCATCACTAGTTCAACCTTGGAATTGTTCATCTCTGC
>JAIEZT010000054.1:1836061-1873347 GCA_019594935.1 Periophthalmus modestus
AATTCACGTTAATTATAGCAATGTTCACAAATGAAACTTTTTTCACTTTAAAAATAATGACACATTTTATTTATCTGGGGATACAGCATAATGTGTTGCATGATTCTGTCAGAAGCCATTTAGTTTTATATGCCCAATTTGTTTCTATTTCTCTTCTTTACAACCAGTTTGTTCTTCGGTGCAGATGTTATCTTTTTGAACAGAATCATGAGTGCCACGGAGACCGGGCAAATGAGAACAAAAAAAAGGGTGCCAAATTCATATTCAAACCAATATTTGGGAAACCCTCCATATCAAACAATTCTAATATCTGAATCACTACATCGCCCACACCTACTAATGAACTATTATAAGTAAATAACTATGATGTTATTGTACAGTCACCATCATGCAGCTGCTGAGGTAGTTGAAGACCCGGGCCTTGAGTTGGAAGCTCTCTCCTCTGATGATGGAGTAGGGCAGGCTGAGGCTGCAGGAAAGAATGGCTGGAACACGGGGAACTTTTTTCGGGGGCCAGACCGAAGCCCTGGGGGGACAGACAGAAGACGTCTGACTCCCAGGTCGTGATGGTGTCGGTATTTTCACGGACAAGTCACCTTTCCAGAAGGCCTGAAAAACAAAAATACAGATGTAAAACAAAATTTATCACACATTGAAGAGAAATAAGATAAGATAAGATAAGATGTGCCTTTATTAGTCCCACAGTGGGGTGAAATTTCCAGTATTGCACCACAACAGTTAGAAGAAGAAACAGAAGGAAAATGGTACCATGCAATAAAACAAGGTAATAGATAAATAGCTGAAAAAAAAAATATAGACTTAAAAATAAAATAAAAATAGACTCTAATATACACATATATATACATATAGATATACATCTCCATAAAGTGACTTGAGTATTGCACATAGTGGAAGGACACATGTTCAGTGTTAACAGTGTTCATTGTACAGTCTGACAGCAGCAGGAAGGAAAGACAATGGAGGAACCTCTCCTTCACACAGCGAGGGTGATCAGTCTGTCACTGATAGCTCCTCTCCAGGGCAGACAGAGCGTCCTGCAGGGGGTGAGACTCATGGCCCAGCATAGAGATGACCTTAGCCAGGACCCTCCTGTCCCCCACCTCCTGCACTGAGTCCAGAGGACAGCCCAGGGACAGAGCTGGACTTCTTGATGACCTTGTCCAGCTTCTTCCTCTCCCTCTCTGTGATGCTGTGATGCAGCAGACCACACCGTACAGGATGGCTGATGCCACCACAGAGTCATAGAAGGTCTTCAGGAGTGGCCCTCTCACTCCAAAAGACCTGAGTCTCCTCAGGAGATAGAGCCTGCTCTGGCCCTTCCTGTACAGTGCGTCTGTGTTATGAGTCCAGTCCAGTTTGTTGTTAGATGAACACCCAGGTACTTGTATGAGTCCACTCTCTCAATGTCCCTTCCCTGGATGTTCACTGAGGGGCAGTAGAGTGGACATCGCTGCGGAAGTCCACCACCATCTCCTTGGTCTTCCCTGCATTGATGATGAGGTGGTTCTGCTGACACCAGTCCACAAAGTCCTGCGTTAGTTCTCTGTACTCCACATCGTCGTCATCCTTGATGAGGCCAATGATGGCAGAGTCATCAGAGAACTTCTGCAGGACGCAGCTGTCAGTGTTGTGTCTCTGAAGTCTGCATGTAAAGGGTGAAAATGAAAGAACGGGCAGGAGGACAGTGCCCTGGGGCGCCCCCCACATTGCAGGTCATGAGATCAACACGCAGTTCTTGGCTCTCACAAACCGTGGGGCCGGTTGTGTCCAGGAGTCCAGTCGGCTGCCAAGGGTCACAGTCCCCCCGGCGGTCTCCAGCTTGTCCCTCAGGAGCAGAGGCTGGATGGTGTGGTTGAAAGCACTGGAGAAGTCAAAGAAGCGAATCCTCACAGTGCTGCCGGGTTTCTCCAGGTGAGACAGTGAGCGGTGCAGCAGGTAATGACGGCGTCCTCACTCCGATGCCAGGTCCGGTACGCAAATTGCAACGGGTCCAGTATCGATGAGCTCACGGTGGAGCGGAGGTGGCCAAGGCCCAGTCTCTCCAGTGTCTTCATTAGATAAGATGTTAGAGCCACCAGCCTGAAGCTGCTGAACTCCTTGGCCTGTGGCGTCTTGGGGCACCGGTACCACGCAGGTCTTCCAGAGTTGTGGTATCACCCTCAGCTTTAGGCTCATGTTGAAGACATGCTCCATAACTCCACACAGTTCATCTGCACAGACGGCCTTAGGGAGCCTGTCGCTGATGCCATCTGGTCTGCTGCCTTCCTGGGTCTGATCTTCTTGAGCTCCAGTCTCACCTGGGCTGTAGAAAATGACAGTGGCAGGCTGGGGGGATGGGTGAGTCCATGTGTTATTGGGCTGAAGAACAGAGGGCGAGGTGTGAGGAGGTACAGGAGTTCCGCATTGTCCAGCCGGGGGTAGGAGAGAGCAGGCAGCTGGGTGGGGGGAGGGGTGGGTGAGTGATCAAATCTCAGGAAGTGAGAATTGAAGTCGTTCACCACCACAGGTTCCCCCTCCATCTGGGCGGAGGTGCTTTGAAGCCTGAGATAAGTCTTTAGACTTCTCGACACCCCCCTGGATATTCTTCTCCTGTAGCTGTTGCTCTCCAGCCTTCTCTTGTAGCTGGGCTTGGCTTGTCCTGATTTTCCTCCCTCAGCTTCTTCTGTACTGTCTTCAGCTCCTCCTTGGTCCCTGACCTGAAAAACTCTCTTCTTCTCCTTCAGGGCAGAGAGTTGATCCACGCTTGTTGTTCGGAAAACACGCACCGTCTGGGAGGGGACGATGGGACGATGTTTTCAAAACAGAAGTTTTATGTAGTCAGTGATGCAATGCAGTCACTGCATTTGATGTCCTCTCCATGTGGGTCACAGAGCTCTGTCCGAAACACTGTGGCTGTCAAAGCAGCCTCTCAGAGCCTTCCTCACTCTCAGCAGTCCACTTCTTCTTCACCACACGGGACACCACAGCTGCCTGTGCACAATGGGCGGTACACAGGCGCAAGATGGAGGATGTTTGTGGTCAGCTCTACCCAGGGGAGGCAGTGTGGATTGAAGAATAAGCCTCCTTGGCATTGGCAAAAAATATATCCAATGTCTTTTATTGTCTCTTGTGGGGCAGGTGACATACTGAGTGTATGTGGGCAGAACAGGTGCAGGAGATGCATGATTGTGAAGTCTCCAGAGATCAGGAAGAGAGCCTGTGGGTGCCTTTTTTGGAGTGTGCTGGTACAGGAGTGCAGCGTGTCACAGGCCGTCTCAGCGTTAGCAGAGGGAGGAACATACACAGCGATCACAATTCATGTGAGAATTCCCAGGGCAGATAATATGGCCTCATGCTAACAGCCAGCAGCTCAATGTCTTTGATACACATCCATCTTCACTGTGCAGTGTCCAGGTTTGCACCACTTCTCATTCACAAAAAGACCAAACCTCCTCCTTTCCTCTTGCCGCTCTCTGCCCGTCCTGTCTGCGCGCAGCAGGTGAAAGTTGTCCAAAGCAACAGCTGAATCCGGGATTTTGCGGGGTTAACCCAGGACTCCGTGAAAAGCATGATGCTGCTGTCTCTGTACTCCCGCTGAAATCGTGTGAGCGCCGCTAGTTCGTCTGTCCTGTTCGAAATAGACCTCACGTTTCCCGCGATGACAGAGGGGAGCACAGGTCTGAAGCAACTCTTCTTTTCGCTCGTCTATACCCCTCCGCGTTCTCCGCAGCAGCTCCACTGGATGTCATGTCGATCCTGCGGGAGCACGACCGACCCGCGTAGTGCCAACAGCTGCTCTCTGGGTAAACGATGGGTGGTCGCGGCCAACGCACATCTCGCCGGTGATGTATTAAGTAGTAAACAATGAGAAGGCTTTTTATTGAGGCTTTTACCTGTAATATTCTACATTAAATTTGATCTATTTCCACGGGAAAGCAGCTGACTCCAAAGCCAGGTTCTGTGGAGAACCGGCCTCAGAAACAGAATAAACATCTCCATGTGGGCAAGCAGGTGTTAGACCCATCAGAAAAGTCACATTGTGCACCTTTAAGGATCAAGCCCAACAATTACAATTTGAAAAGTTGTTATTTTTGCAGTACTAACCCAATTTCCACCAGATCCCAGATCCAGGTCTCAGGAAAGAAGGTTCGGACAGTCTCAATCACTGGAGCAGGGGGAGAAGCAACTTTGTATAACATCCGGGAAGAAAACATCCAGCATATCTTCACAGCCATCTTCCCCATCTTTTAAAAACAGATAATGTAAATGCAAACTGAAAAAGTAGAAAAATGAATGTGTAATAATAAAAAATAGAGATTACAATAGCAGGATGCAGAACGGTATTCTACTTCCAAATACTTGAGGTAGTCAGGCGCACGGATCATCAGGTTTGTAGCCATCTTCAGCCCAATGTTCTAATTTTATTTCAAAAACATCCAAACATGTAAAATATATAATATGTGGCAATATCCACTTGGGGCAATATTAAGCTGGCCTCACACTGACACGTGCAGCACTCTGAATTGAGTGCTCCACATTATCAATCTGGGATGAGTCTCGCTGAAAGTGACTGGATGTTGAACATCATGATTTGAATCTGAGCGTCACAACAACGGAATGAGGCAAAAAAATCTAATTTTTTGTATACATCCGGTTGAGAGAAAGGCACAGACATCTTCCCTGTCCACAAAGGCACAAAGCACTTAGCACAACATCCCGTATTGATGCTAAAATAAGCTGAAGTACGAATGTCTGTGTCGTCAGTTTGTTTTGGTTTGGGCACTTTGCCTTTGGCTTCTGCACAGACCTCAGTGCTGCTCTGTGATTGGTTCACCTGACTGATTAACCTTACAACAGGTGAATGCAAACATGGATTCTTTGTGAACTCACGAATGAGGATCTATTTTGCTGTGCAAGATTAGTGCAATATGACAATATAAAACAGACTGTCATCTTCCAGTTTGATTTCCAATTCAAATGGAAATTATAGCTCTATGCTAAATATCCAACATATATGTAGCAGAAAAGATTTAAACATATTTTACCTGGAAGACAGTGAAGGGATCGCCTTTGTTTCCTGAGTAGGGCGAGATGGATCGTTTTGGCTCCGACCTGGAGACATTCTGTGGGGTCTTGTGCCTGATAGGGGACATGTCTGCTTCGTGGCAACAAGCTGTAAATCTGAAAAGAAAAAAAAAAAAAAAAAAGAACACAATGGACAACTGAATGTTTTATAAAGATGTAAAAATAAGGCACAAGGCATTAGTATATGATATACCGCTACATCCGATCCCTAATTGAAACACTAATAAATAGCCCATGAGTGTATTTTGATGCGTGATTCTCACTAACCAATTCGGTTTTAGATATGTCCAGGTGCTTGGATGAGGACGCTCTGGTCGATGGCGCTGATTTCCACACAGGGAGCTGGAGTGGTCCCGTCACGCGCAGGGAGGCATCTTCTCCTGGGACGCCCCTGGGACGGCGTAAACTCAACCTCCACCTAAATAACAAACCAAACTATTAGAGCATGTTTCAGTATGTGCAAGAATCATATCCACACAGTTTAAAGGTGCAGTATGTCACTTTTATCTGTCAGTTCATTATGAAATAACAACTAAAAAGCTTATACATTTCGATAATGGTTACAAAATGGCTAATAGATAAAATCGTTCATGACAACATTAAAAAAAACATGGAGCCAGTGAAGACATCCACATACTGAGCCTCACATGCCTTATCAATCCGTAACAAGACGAAACTGTACATTGTGTTTTCTTATGTTTTCAAGTATATTTTCGGTATGTTATCTTGCACTGACCTTGTGGCTAAAGCATTTTCTCGGTGCGATACTCGGCGCTGTGGGCGATGACGAAGGAGCTGGGCAGCACGGCGTAGGCCACAACGGTAAACTCAGGAGCTAAATCTGCAGTGATTTGTAACTTGAACGAAAAGCTATCCTCAGTCACTGAAAGATTCAAAGGGACATTTGTGTCACCAGACGCATTTTTTTTCCCAATTTTTTACTTTGTTAGTAAAAAGATCTCATCATTTACCTGCGTTTTTAGACACAACAATTTGCTTGCGTCCCTGCATCACAATACCATCTCTGGCAAAGACCTGAAATTACATAAGAAACACAAAATATATTTCATACAGTTGTGATACTGAAGTCATTTAGTGTTGTAGTAAAATAAACCATTCAAACCATGTTTATATGTACTATTCATAATAAGTTCAGTCATAGGAGGTGGATTGAGTCTTTTTAAACTGCCTGTATAACTTATAAAGTATCATGGCCCTCTCTTCTGTTAATTGTGCATGAACTTAAACACTTAAAATGTCTCCTGTTTGTCAAGACACATCACTATATGAGGTTTTGTGTTGTAGATTTTTGATCTATTATATGAAATTGTGTTACTTTTAAATGTATAGCTATAAAAACACATTTCTCAATAAAGTAACTCTCTGAAATGTTATTGACACAGCTATTACTACCTGCACATATTGGTCCTGTACTATCACACAGAGCCTGAGCGTCTCACCAGGTACAGGACGTCCATCGGCCCCTTGTCCTCTTTGACCACGCTGTAGCTGATGGTTATTTCCTCCTCAGTGTCACAGGACAGGCTCTCGGGAGTTTCTCTTCACCTCGAGGGAGCTCACAGTTTTGGTGTCTGGAGTCGACTCCTGGGCCATGGACAGCCAAATGTCCCCGGCCTCATAGAACGGGCCCCTGTATCTGGGGTACTCCAGCACGGGAGTGGTAGTGATCTGGGGTTTGGGACAGATTCAGAATTCATTCAAAAAGTGTTAACATATTATCTAAGAATTGACTTTCATGTAGGGTTGTCAAAAGTATCAAAAATCAGATACTAATCAATAATAAAACTAGTATTGAAACTGGATACTCATTTAAACAACTAACAATACATAACTGGACACCTTTCTTCAACAGTTTCATCTTGAGTTTTATCAGTGTAAGACCACATGCTATAATAAACAAATACAATTGCAATATTGTTTAAAAAAGAGCTTTTAAAATGGTCCTGAAGCCCTCTGATCTACATCTTCACAGTGTCTTACGTGAAGGTGGATGCTTCCGTTGTACATCGAGGTGTCGAGGGAGAAAGTGGCCACTCCATCACTGTCGGTCGTGAGGTTTTGTAGGTGTCGTGACGACCAGCGCTCGCCCTCAAACAGGTACAAGTCTGTGTTTGCCATGGGCTGGTCATCAAATCTCACAGCCTTAACCTAAAACACACCGGACAGTCTCCTATTATGTGACTTCATTTACTCGGAACCAAGGTGACAAGTGATAGACTTACTTTTCCTCGCACAGTTTTATCTTTCTCATAAACCTTTGGCGTGTCGAAAAAGGACAACTTTCCAATGATGTAGGAAATAGAAATTTGTTTGAGTTGCGTGTGTGTGGTGCCTGTGAAGAAAGAAAAGCTTTTAAGAAAACATACTAAAAGGTCTTTATTACGCAAAATTGACTCTTGTGTTTTTGAGGAGGTAACAACATTTTAAAACGGCTTATAGCTCACACCTGGAGTTGTGTTTTGTTTCATTCACACATGTTTGGAGATGTCAGACTAATAATGAAGGATTAGTCAAGCTCAAAATGCTGTTCCACTTTGTGATGTCATCAAGCCCTTAATTATCAAGTTAACAGCTTCTTTTACCTTTTGTTCAGAGGACACTGGCAATTCCAGGACTGAAATCATCCAAGTGATTCTAGTGAAGGTGTGTGGAGTTTAAAAACACACTGGAGCACGTCCTGTATTACCACATGACATCACAAGGTGGAACAAAATGTTTTGTGTTTGAAAGAAGAACTCAGCCTAAATCTGCAGGGTTTATGTTGTTAAACATGTGTGAGTGAAACAAAACACAACTCCAGATATGTTTTTTAACGAGGAAACGTCATAACATAGATCAGAAAAATAGCGTAATTAGAGCATTTAAAGCTTTTTTGCTGGTTTTAAACATGTGAGATTAAAACATAACAGATTTACGTGAGCCCAGCTTTGTTTGTGATGACGAAGCAATTTAAAATATGTCTTTAATAAACTCGGAAATGTAAATAATTGTTACATTTTAGTCATTTTAAAGGACCTGTAGTCTGTGATCTTTACAGTAAAAAAGTATACAACTCACACCTGAACCTTGGCTGCCTTAACCTGGATAATAGACATAAATACATGTGGCATTTTACACTTTTTTCCTAGTAATAAAGTTTATACAAGCCCACTGACTTCTTCATGGATCTTGGAGCACTCAAGCCTTGAAAGACAGGAATACTCAAACATGCCTGGATAAATCTAAGAAAAGTTGTATTATAGAAAAATAACTTACCTGTTCCCTCCTCTTCCATTTTAACCACTATCTCTATTTTCCCCCCCACAGCCTTTTGGTCCAGTTTTTATGAAAGTGGACATATGGAGAGTAAAGGTAGCACAAACCCATTCTTATCAGCCTAAAAACAACCAAAAAACACATTATAGTGTTGAATTTAATTATTCAGAATTCTGCATACTGGTTTAAAACTATTTTTTATTATGCTGCAGCTAGTTTATGCTCCTCTTGTATATTAAAATTACAATGTACTGGTTTGTTCTCCTTATGGCAGCGGGCAGTGGCCTCTGGGACGGCCTCTGGATCTTTAAGTGTCCCACAGTATCTGCTGATTGGTCGACATGCATCCATTTTCAGTATACCAGGAACAGGCTGTCCAAAGGTGTATCTAAAGAGGGAGATGTTTTTATTATTTTGTTTTGAATGAGAAGGGTTTACTCGACTTACTTGGCACAAGCTTCTACTGTGATTTCCTCTTGGGCAATGCTCACTTTATCCTTGGAGGTGAGTTTGACATCAAACTTTGACAAAACTGGGGGTTAAAATAAAGTTATATTTATATGTTAATCAATTATAAATGAGTAAAATTGGTTGTGTTATTTTTGTCACAGTCTGCTCTGGTCCAGTCCTGTTTTCCATTTGTGTCCCTTCATCCTCTGTCTCCTCCTGTCTGTGCTGTACTCTGAGCTCACATCTACACTTCACCTCACTGTAAGAAGAGCAGCTCCACAGCCACAGTTTGTTTCATCTACAACATTAGTTAGTAGATCTTTAGTTTTTCAAAGTGTTTTTCCTGTGTTCAGATCCTGCTCACCTGCCTGGCCGACCAGCCCAACTACACTCATTTTTTTATACTTGAAACTCAAATGAACTTTCATATCCACTATATGTAGATATTTATACATGTTGCTCTTTGAAAAACGTAACACTGATCTAAAAGAACTTAATTATAGAAACAGCTCCATTGACTTTCTGATTTTTTGCTGCTCTTTATAATGTTTTTTCACTCTGGCAAGCAGCATTTGAAATCGTTTTAATGGCTACACAATAATGTTGTACATGTGTGTATAATTTGGAGTCTAAAGTGCAGAATAATGCATTATGAAGTGAAAAACACTTACCATACTGCTCCACTTTGAAGTGATGGAAGATTTTGTACCCCCCAGAAGAGACAGTGATCTGGTAGCGCCCCTCTTGGCCTCGGGATTCAGGGAGTAAGACAGTTGCAATATATTACTGTCAGCAGTGTAGTTCACCACTGCCCGATGGCGGTTGGAGTTTGGATCCTGTTTAACAAAAGACAAGCATTTGTTGACGCCTTTTCGGCGTTTTGAGGAGAGTGCGGACTAAATGCAGACTGATTGAACACGTTGCTCATTGTAGTGTAAAAAGAGAGGCCAATCCAATGTCAAAACATTGTAGATTTTATAAAAACTCGTAGCCGTGTACACAGCCCCCAAGTCTGGATGTGGACTTTGTTTGGTCCTGTTATAATCCTTGTTAAGTCCTGGTCTAGACCAGGTTCAGCTTCGGGCTTAGTCCTTGTTTGGTGAAAATCAAACACCTGAAAATCTAAACGTTTCCCCTCCCAAGTCTTACCTTTAGTTCGATGATGTCATACTGTAAAAGAAAGCAAAGAAGAAACATCAAAATTTGCAGTGCTTATTTTAAATACAAAAACTGAAAGTCCCATTTGTAAGATTGAGGGATTACACACATATAATTTATACATTGTTGTAAAGTTATATTTATCCAAGACTCCATACACCAGGTTATTTCAAATTTAAGTGATGGATTATTGGTTATCAGAGTATTGACAATGTCAGAGCACAAAGATGGGCTCAATAATATTTTTCACAGATAAAAATCAACATCTGTATTTAAGCAAAACATATCACATAACAAGAAGCGTGAGAGCTGTGACCCTGAGTTTCTGTGAATTTTTAAGTCTTAACTGAACAAACTGAACTCAGTGATGCACCTGACCAAGGTCAGTTTGCCTCATTCAAGTCAATAAAGCCACTCACATTTCGACAGGCAGGTCTGAGCTTTGTGTCCCAGTGTCACCAGCCTGAAATGCACTGCAGAAAGAGACTTATATAACATCTGCATTAGATTCATATTTGGTTTGCAATGACCAAAACATAAACATTAATGAAACAATTACAACCCCAACTCCAATGAAGCTGGGACGCTGTGTAAAACTAAAAAAAAACAAAAACAGAATACAATATGCAAATCATTTTCAACCTATATTGAACTGAATAAATTACAAAGACATAATATTTAATGTTCAAACTGATAAACTTTGTTAATTTATGCAAAAAGTCACTCATTTTCAATTTCACGTCCATGTTCCAATAAATCTGGACAGGGCCATGTTTTCCCACTGTGTTACATCACCTTCCATTTTAACAACAATCAATAAGAGTTTGGGAACTGAGGAAACTAATTGTCGAAGCTTTGCAGGAGGAATTCTTTCCATTCTTGCTGAATGTACAACTTCAGTTGCTCAGGCCAGGGTCTCAGCTGTTGTATTTTTGCGCTTCATAATGTGCCTCACATTTTCAACGGGGGCCACATCTGGACTGAGGCAGCCCAGTCTAAAACCCGCTCTCTTTTACTACAAAGCCACGCTGTGGTAACATGTGCAGAATGTGGCTTGGCTTTGTCCTTCTGAAGTAACCAGGGACGTCCCTGAAAAAGACGTGGCTTGGACCAGGTGTATTTGAAGCATTTCTCAACTTTCCCGTTCTTCTGTTGCCCCTGTCCAGCTTTATTGGAAAGTGTTGCAGGCATCAAATTGAAAATGAGTGAATTTTTGCATAGAAACAATAAAGTTTATCAGTTTGAACATTAAATATCATGTCTTTGTAGTTTATTCAGTTCAATATAGGTTGAAAAGGATTTGCAAATCATTGTATTCTGTATTTGTTTTAAGTTTTATACAGCTTCCCAACTTCATTGGAGTTGGGGTTGTACATTATCAACAGGATTTTCATCGGTCAAGAGAGTCACTGCTCCGGGCCACAAGGAGGCGGTACAGAATTGCATTAACAGAATCAGAATACTCTAATTGATTCCAAAATGGGGAAAGACTTGATCACATCATGTGCTAGATCGTTGAGTAATTACATAATTGACTGATCAGGATGGTTGTGATATCATATCCTGTTCACACACCAAATAATTCATCTAAATGTTTTTTGAGATGGAATGATGAAGAGAACACTGGAAGCAACTGGCAAAGGAGGTGCTTTGGGATCAACCAGAACAATAATTATTTTAATCTCCAGTTCAAGTTCCTTGAAAAGGTACGAGAATGTTTTTGTCCTTCAGAAATATGTAGCAGTTAAAGCTTCATGGTGTAACTTTTAGCCCAAAAATAGACTAACAAAATGTAAGACAAAAGTGACTCTTATTTGGTCTGGGGACTGGTCTCCTCCTGTGAGATTCAATGGAAATGTTGTTACTTTAGTTAAAATTTTCCACAGTAGTTACAAAGTGTGTTTTTAACATTCTTTTTCCATGGTATCGAAGGAAATGCACCACGTCCAGAAAGTTACAGAGTTGCTTGAATATACCCACAGTCTGTGCCTTACACCTTAAAATAAGCTAAATTACCAGTTTGTCCTGGGAGGTACAGGGGTTTGTCTGTCTGGATGAAGGTCACTGGTCGACTGGTTCGGATCAGGACTCTGCGAACCTCTCGTGAGAAAAACGTTTTCCCTCGAACCTCCACCTGGAAGTCCTGCACCTGCTCATCAGACACCAGAGGAGCCTACAGGGCAGAGAGAGACACCGTCACACATATTACTGTGTGATTGTGTATAGAAAAATATTCTATTCAATCTCTTTGTCACATGTGCATATACATACAAGATATATATAGTACAGATGAAATGACTGTCCTCTCCCACCTCAGTGCAAACATATTAATAAGAGATAAAGATAAAAAAATAAATACAAAATAAATAAAAATTTGCAAACAACAAAAATGGAAATGTGCAAACCAAGTAACATTAAAAATATTTAAAAAAAACAGAAACATTCAAGTAAAGATAGCCAAAGATTGCAGATAGAAAGTGGGGTATTGCTAAATATATAAAGTTATTGATTGTCCATATAGAAATATGAAATATATGTGCAAAAATATATAAGTAACAATTATTGATTGTCCATATAAAAGTGAGGTAGTGCTAAATACTGTGTACATTTCTATTCAAATGTAAAGGGGCATTTGTATGCAACTTGTTTTTATCAAATTAAACTCAGTATTTATTATAGTAGTATATAGACAAATTGTGAGAAATGAGAAAAGTTTGGATAACTGATGATTGGTGTTTTGATAGTGTCGGAACATGGCAATCACAACAACTAGAACCAGGAAAAAAAGAACATAAGAACTGATTTATTATTTACTTCAGCCTTAAAATAACACAATATTGTATTCATTAGTTTCAGAGTGATGAAAATCTATCACTGTCAGTGCCGGCCCTGGCCTTTAGGGGGCGCTCTCCACTTCGGAGGCACATATTCATATTCCACAACATTAAGACATCATCACAACCAGTTGTTAAAAGCCTCGATGCAACAGCAACTGCCACAAGTACATTATAAAAACATGTCAGGAAGGGCGACTCTGTCAGAGAAGTTTTAAAATTCTGGTGCATTTTAATGTGTTCCAGTTGACTAAAGGGGGTTACATTTCTCATAAAATGCAGAATTGGATAGAGTAGCCAAACAGAGTTCACTTACTTCAAAATCATATCACTCAAGAAGTACAGTGTACTTATCCAAGTTAAGAGTTGCATAAGAGAAACAGCCAGGACATAATAGAGATGCACAGATACCAATATCAAGTGCCAGTACTCGTACTCGTCAATGGGCTGCCGATACCAAGAGCCGATACCACTGTAGCAGTGCTGCCTCTTGTTTGAGACTAACAGCTCGCCTCTCCACAGAGCAGAGCTGTGGTCATGAAGCTGCACATTCACTTCTGCACATTAAGCACAGCTGTGATCACATGTCACATGAAATATACAAATATCTAAAAACTCTGAAGGTTTTTATAGATCACAGAGGATCCCAGCGCAGTGCTTGTGTTTAGATAGTAGCATGCTAACGTTGCTAAGCGGCCAGTGCCACTCCATTGGCGCTAACGTTATAATTGACATTTAGGAACTGAATAGAACGAGTTCAGAGCTTTTAAAAGACGTACAGCACGTACATGTGTGAAAGTGTGACCGTGGTAAAAATAACAACCGTCACTGTTATGCTAACAGCGGCTCGTTAGCAGTTAGCCCGTTAGCTTTTTTACCAGTTAGCCCGTTAGCAGTTAGCCCGTTAGCAGTTAGCTCGGAGGAGCGCAGTTTGCAAAGAGGAAGTGGTAAATATTAAAGCCAGGTGCTTATCTAAATAAGTTATATTTGAATTATACCAAACTACAGTGATTTCAGTCGATAAAATAAGAATTCTAAGATGAAAAAGTGGCTGCACTATAAAAATCCTACGAAATAAATTAGATTTACTACTATAATCAAACACCAGTAAAAAATTATGTCGGAATCGGTATTTTTACTCAGTATCGACAAGTACTCAAAATCAAGTACTCGTTTTTGATAAAAGTGGTATCGGTGCATCCCTCTGAGCGTTCACACCATTCAGGAGTCGTTCACACGTCGTTCTTTCGTTCAGCAGATGGAACAGAGGCTGAAAAGTCCTGTTCCCAAAACGATCATCCTCTGGGCTCTTCATGCATTGTTCTGTACTTTAGATAAACTTAACGTCACTAACTTAAGTATTTTAGTTTGTAAAACATCCATTCAAATGTCCCTGTGCTGCCTCAGTGCTCCCAGAATGCACCTCGAGAGGACGGGGTCCTTCACACAGGTGTAAACACGGAGCTGTCCACGTCACTGCCCAATTCAAAAAAATAATGGAGACTGCACATATTTAGCCACTGAAACTAAAACATATCTCATCGTTTAAGAAGGATATTTAGACTAGTATAAACACCCGAGCGCCGTTTAGTTTTCAGAAAAAAACTTTTCAATCATTACTTTCAATATAAATGTGTAGGCTCTTAGGCGCCCTCTGGTGGCAGCGGGGGGCCTTAAGTAAGAATTCAAAACAAAGTATTACATATTTTGAATGGGCAAAGGTCCTCAAAAATCACTGAAGCAGACAACTATGGAGAGCACTGCCTATATTTAAAAATGAACCATTACTTCTAAATGTTGTGTTTGATTTATGAAGTGTATGTCTATACCAGAAAGTGGTGGCAGGTGTGGAAATCTTCGTCAGATTCTTTCTGGAAGAGGGTGGTGTTGAGATCTGGAGACCTGAGCGTCACTGTCATCGTGAGGGACTCGTTGGGCTTCATGAGACTAACACAAAACTTCACCTGAGCTCCAGACTCCAGGACGGCAGGAACAGCCACCATGTAGTGTCTGCAGACAAAGAGAGGCGCACACTGTAAGACAAGCCACACTGGAAAGAAAAGATGGTATTTTATTTTAGTTTTGTGTATTTTTATTGTTTTTTAGGATCTGCATTAGCTGCTCATTTTGGGTTCCACTTAAAAATCAGACATTACACAATAAAAAAGTGTGACACGCTTGCACACTATTGTAATTAAGGTAATGGCTGCAAATGTACCAAAAAACATATATGAGAAGATAGAACAATTAAATTATAATGATTGACTCTCAGATACTAACTGATACTAAAACTAGAACCAAAACAAGATACTCATTTAAACAAGTGTCGATACTGAAAAAAATAAAGAATTTGAAACCATTTGACCATTTCTGAGCTGTTTTAAAATGGTCTAAGTCTATATCAGAACTACGACCTCTTTAATATACACCTGGATATATTAAAGAAACTACTATTATTTTGTGTTGAAATTGTATTGTCTAAACTAGTATTAATTATCAAACCTTTTTCTTGAACTATCTCCCCCAATAATATAATGCTTTTTGTTACTTACGGTCCTGCCATAGCCTGACCCAGATATAGGGACAGGACGGTCACAAACAGCACCCACGTCTGCATCTGGATCCCAGGACGACCCGTGACTGACCAGGACGGACGACAGTCACATCAGCTGTTAGTCTGTGAAAAGAGGACACACCTCCATCAGTTTGATCATGACCCAACGAAGGACAGTCACTCCTCACTGATTAAACATTTATACAGTGTGTGGGTAATTTTCTGTAAGAGACATAATGAAATTGTCAACAAGAAATTAGTAAAAAATCGCCAAGGTCAAAAAAAGTAAGATACATGTTGGGTTAGCTCTTGTTTTGCTTTTGACCTGATTTAAAATGTACTGAGTCCAGTTTGATTTACTCAGGGTTTACAGTTATCAGTCACAGTCAAATGCTGTGGCTGCCAAATTCACTTTTTCTACATCCTCCCACCGGTTTAGACCCGAACAGATGTCAGAGTTACTTTCACATTACACGCACACCAAAATCTGATTATTATCTGATTTCCAGACCTTCCAGATGATTTAAATTACATGTAAAACATAAAATTTGATGTGAGTGATCAGAGCAGACATGGGCAAACTACGGCCCGGGGGCCACACACAGCCTGTTGGGCCCATTAATCCGGCCCGCCGAACGTGACCAAATTATTAAATATAATTATTAAAATAGCAAGGGTAAATGTGGCGCACTTCAATCAACCTTGTTCTTATCGGCCCTTCTGCTAAAATGAGTTTATCAAAGAAAAGAAAAGTGGATAGTGAGCGGCGAGTGTTTAATACGAGTGGAGAACAAAATATTTTTTCACTGAAGTCCAATGAAAGGCTGTGTGCCTAAAACGCCAAAACTGTCGCGGTTTTCAAAGAGTATCAGCCGACACTTTGCTACGAAACACGACAACTACGCTAGCAAACAGTCAGCGCAGGAACGGGCGGCTACGGCTGAGAGGTTTCAGCCAGTTTACAGACTCAGCAACATTTTTTTCACCAGCGAAAAGCGATTCATGAGTCAAGCACCAAGGCAAGTTTTTTACTGCCATTCAAATGTAAAGCTCGCGAGTCTTCCTCTGAGCCGAGGTTTTACAAGAAGCACAGTCAAGACGGAGGCATCTAGTGTCTGGAAAGTCAAGGCAAGTTTCAAAAAATGAGTTTGTCACAGAACTGACTCGCCGTGTGGAACAGACTGACAGATATAATCAAATAAATAAATAAGCTGCATTTTTAAGTTATATTCACCTGGATCAAAGCAACAACTTCAAAGACGCTGCTCAGCTCCTAATTTTCATCTTAGGGATTAATTGTTGATCTTTTGGGACTTGATAAAACTGAATGTGAGTTTTTCTGCTGTGTTTATTTAACTGAATAATATATAAATTATTAATTAATAAAAAAAAATGTATTTAATAAATAACTTAATATCAGTAGAAAAAACAAACTGTCTTATGGAGAAATTACATTATATTTTTATATTAAAACTCATATTTGTTTGTGTGATATGTCAGTCAAAAAGTGCAGTAGAGACACATATGTACTGTGTATTAAAATCACAACGGACATTTTTGTTCTTATATATATGTGTATATATATATATATATATACATATATATATATATATATATATATATATATATATATATATATATATATATACATATATATATATATATGTACACTACCGTTCTAAAGTTTGGAGTCACCCAGACAATTTTGTGTTTTCCATGAAGAGTCACACGAGTTGTAAAATGAATAGAAAATATAGTCAAGACATTGACAAGTGTGGCGGGAGCAGTGTAGTAAGGCCGTGAATCGGTTTTCACTTTAAATAACTTAACACTAATGGCAACACCACCTCAGAAATTTCACCTGAAGAATATAAAGCCCAAGGCACAAAGGTCAGAGATACTTTAAAGAGGCAAAGAGACAACTCGTGTTCACAAAGTTTATTGAAGGAAGCAGAAAAATATTAAAATGCAATGTTTTATTAAGTAATATACCTAAAAGTAAAAAAAGATAAAAACCCCACTCCACGCACGCACGCGCGACACACACCACACACCACTCCACGCACACACACACGCGCACACACACACACACACACACACACACACACACACACACACACACACACACACACAGGCCTCTGGGGAGAAGGGAGAGGAGCAACTGAGGAGGAATCTAAATAAAACAACAACAAATAAAAACACCACACGCAAATAAACATCGTTCTGCAAATGGAAAATGTCACCGCCCCCAGAAGAACCACCGACACCGACCGGACACTCAGCTCCTACAAACAAACACACCAACATTAAAATGGGATTCAGTCATGTTCTACAGAGACACACCTTCAAGAATACAACAATCAGTGTAATGTGTCTTTAGTCATTCGACTCCCCAAAGAGCGGGGCAGACGGGCAGATCCGCCGCGGACTCACGGGGTCCTGGCGCACCGGAGGACCACGTGCACGAGCACGGTATGGGTCGAGACAGTAAAATAACGGTAAGCAACCGAAAAGAGGACAAAACAGGAGCGTCTGCACAAAAAGGGAGGACGCACACACAAAGATCAAAACTTTTAAGCACATGCACCAGTGACACAGACACTTACCACTGAAGCATGACTCGCTCCTTCTGCGAGGGAGAAGTCAGAGAAGAGGAGAAGTCAGAGAAGAGGAGAAGTCAGAGAAGAGGAGAAGTCAGAGAAGAGGAGAAGTCAGAGAAGAGGCTCCGGGGCCTGGGACAAGACGCAGGGCTCAAACTAAAGGCCCATGAGACGCGAGTTAGAAGTGGACCTCCCTCATCGGCTCAGGTGGAGAACCGCGTGTCTGTCCGCGCGCAGATATGTGGCTGTGCGCGGGGACGAGCGAAATGAAACGAGATCTACAGATTTGTACAGAACAAAAGTGGGCGTGTCCAGAGGAGCCGCAAACGAAGCGTCACGAACAAGGCGATCACGTGATGTTGTTGTCGGCGTTTGTAGGAGTTAGTGAGTTTGTCAGTGAGTTGGTGAGTTAGTTAATCAGTGAGTTATTAGGTAGGTGCATTAGATGGTTGGTCAGTTAGTGAGTAGGTGAGTTAAAGTAGGTGAGTTAAAGTAGGTGAGTGAGTGAGTTGGTCTAGTAGTGAGTTACTGTTACCGTCCTTGAGATATAAGCAAAAGGCCATATGTTTAAAATTTCAAAGTGCACTTGGTGTCTGGGTTTGACTAAATGTGGGTCTTTTTTTTGTTACAACTCACACTGGAACTGTGGCACTTCTGAGATGAGCCCCTGGCTGGTTTCAGAACTATTTAGTGTGTTGAGAAATCAAATCCATTTACAGATGCATCATCAAGAAGGAAATCCTCCACAATGTGGGAACACTTCTGTCTGGCCATAATAAAGTGTGAATAAATTAAATGAATGGCTTTCTTAAGTTTAACAATCTTACAAATCAGAAAAAAGACTGAGGCACTCAAAAAGTACATATTTATTGAAAATTAATTGAAAATGTTTTGAGACATTGACCCTTAACTTCATTTGGCCATGAGCTGATTAATGATGCTTTATGCAAACTCGCACCTTTTAATCAGGAAACTGAGGATTATCTGCAGAAAAGAGAGATTCTGCGTCCAGGGTCATTCCACTGATGAACATGGTGCACCAGGCTCTAGCAGCCAGAGCTCTGACAGTGACCCACTGGCAGACAGCTGGGAGAGAACATGGTGGAGGAGGCCACAGCAGGTTTCTAAAATACAGACATTAAGTATTTTGACCTTTCTGCTTGATCCTCGATTTAAACAAATTGGCTTTTTGAGCCATAACAAAGCTCAGGAGGAAGTTAACAGATGAATGTCGGATTCTTCTGAGGAATGTTCCTCCTGAGCCAGAGCCTCGACCCTCTCCCCTGGATCTGTCTTCAAATTCAAGTGTGTGTATGATTTTCTTTTATTTGCAACATTTTACTTAACTGTTGCTGTTTTTAGATGACATTTGGCATAAGCTTGACGAAAATGTTAACAACAGTAGAAGAACAAACAGCTTTGTAGCAGATGCATCCGCTGAACCACTGAAGTAGAGTAAGGGTTTACAACATTATACATATATAAAAATAAATTATTTTCTGTTTGTCATGTTTTATTGAGAATTCATCAAATAACATTAGATTATCACTATAATTTAGTAAATGCATCAGGGGCCAAATACTCTTTTCAAACCACTTTTGTGCAAAAACTTTCCAACAGTTCTGAATTGGCAGCTCCACAGCGGCGCACTGTGTGGACTGTAGTTGTGCTCATGCCTGAGCAAAAGAAAAAAGAAAAGGTCACACACTCGAATCTGTTTGTTTCAATTTCTCTTCTGCAGTGTCACAGATTTTTTTACAGCCACTGATGAACATAGACCTGACTCGTACCTATAGACTCGGGCCTATTTGCTTAGTTAAATCCAGGTGGCGACTTTCATTTCCTCCAGTGTAAAAGGACGTTCTGATGAAAAGAGGAGAGACAATAGGTATTTTTTTAAGAAACGATAAGCCTCCTAATGTTTAAAACAAATTGTCTTAGATCTTTTTAAAAAATCTAAATAGTTTTATTCCTGTTAAAATATTTCCAGAGCTGTTCAGACTGTCAAACCTCCATCTTCACACGTCTTCATTTTGTTTGAAAAAGTGTTTTTTTTTTTTCACTTCCAAATGAAATTAAAGTTCATTTGTTTTAACAGATGTAATCACTGCTTTAGAATTTAAAAAAATCTACTTAGTTTCAGCCACATATTAGAATTCTTAAAGGTAAATTAGGAGATTTTCTTACGAGAACATGGTCAAACTGGTCACACTTACGACTAAAAACACAAACATCAAAACTAGTGTCACTTTTATAAGATTTAGATCAGATTTATTATAACATCCTCCGACTGATTCATCACGAGAACCGAATGTTTTTAATCAATCCGTGTGCGTAATGTGTGTGGTTAGCATTAGCATTAGCATCTTACTTTCACTTTTAGTCGTCTGTATTATTGAACTGCTCTGAAAAGTAAAAGTATTTATCTTTAAAATGTGAAATCTGTTGAATTGGCAAAGGGAATTTTTCAAGGCGACTTCCTGTCAGTGGTTTTGAGTTCAGTTCCACCTTTGAGTCACCTTTGGTCGGCGACGTGTCAGATCATGTCCAGGGCGTGTCACATTTCTATTTATGGATCACAAGTTATAAATACAAATGTGACTGCCACGTATCCTTAGATTTGCCGTGGAGTTAATTCGTGTAGGACGTGTAATACGGACCTCAACCTTTAGACAAATAACATGAAATCTACTGTCGGAAAACACATCCTCCAGGAGAAGAAACAGGCACAAGTGGAAAATATGGTCGAAACTGGTAACAATGATAAAATTAACTTTGTGCGTGAAGAAACTAGCGCCGTGACCTTTGTACAGGAGAGATCTCCACTCGGCTCGATGGCGCCCGCGAACACGACGCAGTATCTCATGAGCAGAGTTTACAATGATTTACAGTTAGATGAGACGCTTGAGACGTCTCTAAACGCCGATACGATGTTAAAAAATGATTACGACGCGTGCCTTGATTTCCAGCAGCGAGACTTTGACGCGCAGTACGGCTCTCTGTGGGAGAATCATGTGTGTAATCACGCAGCCTCGCGAGAAATTCTGTGGGACCTATAGTCGAGTCACAATTCAAGGAGGCGGCTGACGAAGGCTCTCCCGTGGGTTAATTACATGTTACTGTAACGGCTGCTGGATCCTCCATCAGTCCGTACAAAAAGAGAAATGACACAGGGTGGAGTGGTTCTGTTTTTCTTCTTTATTCTCTCGTTTTTCAGTTTTTCCCAACATGTATGTGTCCCAACATGTGTCTCTAACGGAAGAGAAGATCACCAAAATCCCCGGGAACATAACGCCATCCGGTCTTTTCCAAAATAAAACACCAAAATAATAAAATTCACATTTAACTTTGAAAAAGAAAACATTGCACAACCAAGAAATATTAAGTGTATTTTTAACTCCGTTACATTACTTTTCACTAGTGACGGGTCCGATGAGTTGTGGTGCGTGTGTCGAGCTTCCAGAGTAAAGCCCCAGATCGATGCACGTGTCGCTTTAAGGAAAAAATCACGTGACCGATACTGCCGCTGTTTCACTCGTCTGGATTGATTCTCTTTGTAATCGACTGAATGCGAAAAAATTTTAACAACTTATTTAATGAATAAATATTTTTTTAAAAAGACATTTAAATTGGTCAGTTACTTTCGCAACTTTCACTTTAATTTTTACATAAGATATAAAATAATACCACAGAAAATGCAATAACTTAAATAATATTCTGTACACAAGTCTGACGAGGTCATCGGATCAGTGTCTGCGAGTCTCAGGTAAGTTGCCTGCAGTGATGTGCACCTCAAGATCCGACAGGTGTCAGTATAGAGCACAGCAGAACTGCACCTGCACAATCAACGCAGTTTAGGGAATGTGCGGAAATACTTCACGAGGCCGCATCTACACATCACTACTTTTCACCTCAAAGTACATTTTGAATCGGGTACTTAAATACTTTTACTTAAGTTGATTTTTTTTTCATGTGAAACTTTTATTTTAGTAACTTTTGTCCCTCTATCTGCAACTTTTACTTCAGTAACAAAATGTCGTACTTCTTCCATAACACTAGGCGGCAGCAGCGGGAGAGGCACCAGTCGCAAAGCATGTCTAGTGTTTTCTGATACATAAATAATACGCGACTGCCACGTATCCTCTTTCTTTTTTCCGTGGAGTTGGTTCGTGTAATACGGACCTTAGTCACTAGAGAAACATGGATAAATCTACCATCAGAAAACACATCCACACGGAGAGGACGCGCGGAGTTACCATTAGCATGTCTCGGCTGCTGGGTGACGGGAGCAGCTGCATTAGCATTAGCATGTCGGCTGCTGGGTGACGGGAGCAGCTGCATTAGCATTAGCATGTCTCGGCTGCTGGGCGACGGGAGCAGCTGCATTAGCATTAGCATGTCGGCTGCTGGGTGACGGGAGCAGCTGCGTTAGCGTTAGCATGTCTCGGCTGCTGGGTGACTGAAGTAGCTCCGTGGACTCTCTCATTTCGGCGCGGCGTTTCAGGTTCACGGAGGACACAGTTCTGTGGTTTGGTTTATCTATTGTGTATTTATTGAAATGATACTGACCCAAAAACCTGCATCAAAAATGACAAACTCAGATTTACAAATTCACAGAAGCACCTTTATTTAAAAAAAAAAAAAAAGAATAATCCCCACAAACGTATTTCAACTTTAAATTAATATATAATAGGTACATAATCAATATTGGTACAACAAACGTCGCATTTCTGTCATTTCAATAGTGTTACCATGGCACACAAGAGTCACCTTTGGTCGTCCACGTGACAACTCACATCCGGGTGTGCGTCCGTGCGTCCCGGATTGTCGTGGCGACGTGGACCTGGAAAATGCTCAAGACAACAGTGACAGCGGAAAGCACTTTTACTGCATCAACACAGTAATCTTACCACCATCTGGGCTTTTTGCGCAATTTCCCGGGTTTACCTGCGTGTCACAGATACGCCATGTCCGAGGGGCGCGCTTTTAACTCCTCTGGGCAGGTGAGGCGAGGCTCAGCGGCGCCCCCTAGAGGATGGGAGGCTGTAGACAAAAAGCCCAACCATGAAATCATGCGACACCACATTAAATCAACTCAGGAAATAACATTGTCTTAACGCAAACATTTAAAACAAATTCGAGCAGTTCACACCTTAGTCATTTCCGACAAACTGTTCCCGAAATCGGTCGCAGCAGCAGTCTCGCGAGGGTACGCTGGTTACGCACAGGTTTTGTACCACAGCACGTCAAAGTCTCGCTGCTGGAAGTCAAGGCAAGCGTCGTAACCATTTTCTAACGCCGCATCGGCATTTAGAGACGTCTCGAGCGCCTCATTTTGCGGCGAAACTGCGGCAAAACTCAAAACTGGACGCTCGTCTAACTGCAGATCTTCGTAAACTTGATCCATGAGGTATTGCGTCGTGTTCTCGGGCGCCATAGCTCCAACTACAGGTCGGTGCTGGTGTAACAAGGGCGCAGCGCTGGTTTCTTTACATACCAAGTGAATTTCGTCAGTTGTACCGTATTTTTTGCTCGTTTTAGCCGCTTGTGCGCGTTTCTTCTCCTTGTGGAAGTATTTTCTGATGGTAGACTTCACCATGTAGCTTCTCCAGTGGCTGAAGCCCGTGTGTTGATCCACTGAAACACGGAGTAGCTTCAGTTCAATTCTTGGGTTGACAGTTTGACGCAGACCGCCCGGTTTTAAATGGTGTTTAGGCTTGAAATCCATCGTTTTGTGGCACATCACTGTTTAAAAAAGCTTAAAAAGAAAAGTTCAAGCTCCAAGTGAGTGACTCTGCAAATGTTCCTCACTTCAAAAACGCAAGACAATCCAAAACAGACTGGTTCAAAGATAAAAAAGAAGTGAATTCTGACAAAAATAAAGTGAATAAGTTGTTTCAAAAGCTTGAAAAAGTAGGTAAAGTCCTGACACGTCGCTCATGAAGTGACTCCACGTTGGAACTAACATAAAACGCAAGAGTCACGTTTCTATTTATGGCTCAGGAAGCTCCCAGCATGCTTTGCGACTGCTGCGCCTCCCGCTGCTGCTGCCCCCTAGTGTTGCGGAGGGAGTACTGCACTTTGCTAAAGATACAGAAGCACAGTTACTCAAATAAAAGTAAAAGTATCACATGGAAAAAATCTACTTAAGTAAAAGTATTTACGTGAATTAAAAATGTACTTTAAGAGTAAAAAGTAAAATTTCTTAAACTGTTAAATGTAGAGATATTGATTCCAAATGAGACATGTTTTGTTCAACAGTTTGTTTGTTCAAATCAATTTCTTATTTTTCTTATGAATTTGTTGTATAGCCAAAGCTTGAACTCAAAAACTTTAGTCAGTTTCCACGGTAAAAATAATGGTCTGATTTTATTTAGACAATGACAGTGCACGACAACACACTCACTTAAAAAAAAAAATAAAAAAAGATGTATGTTGCCAGGTTTGTAGCAGAAATACTAGTTTCCGCCTGTCGTCTCTGGACAGGCTGATGTTAAGTAAGAAGAACAGTTTGTAGGTGGATGAAAAACCAGTAAAAATATGGTACATACATGAAAATACAGCACATCTCGCCCCTAAAATACGACATTTCTAAAAACATTCAATTCACACACACACATACACAACCAAACCACTTTATTCACACTCACAATCACTCAGTCCATTTCAGATAAATAAATCCTCTTTCTTTCAAACTTGTGCATGTTATAATCTCATTTGGCTTTAACTATTCCACTGACTCAGCAACGATCAAGAACCTGACTTAGAGAAAGAGGATCCTACATTTTGGAAATCTGCACTCTCCTCTAGAGGGCGCCCTAGTTGTTTTTTGGTTTTTTTTTTTCTTTTTTTAGCTCAGTGAGATAAACCTTCTTAGCGTGAATCATTTTAAATAGTAGACACATGTTTGCATATATTAGTAATTCCTCAGAAATAACCCCTCAAATCGCATGAAAAGTACTTTTACTTTTCAGTCCAGTTCAAAAATGTAGTGGAGTAGAAAGTACAATACTGCTCTCAGATGTAGTGAAGTCAAGTCAAAAAGTACCACTGTAAAATGTAAAACTGTGTAAAGAGAGACACATTTTTATCTTTATAAATGAAACTATTCTACTACTAAAAACTGAGCTGTGGTTTGTAAAGAGACACAAAACTGACCGTCAGTGTGAGATTATGAATAAACTAAAGTGAAACTACAGCACAGCCTAATCATTATATTCTCATAATTTTATTTCGAGCACATGTGGAAGTAGATTTGTGACACTGACACATTTATGTAAAAAAAAACAAAAAAACAACAACACTTAAAACACTAAAAAAAAACACAAAAAACAGGAACAGACAGAAATAGCATGTGTTTGTGCATTTGTCACCATCTGTAAGCACCTACTTTACCACTAGATGGCGCTGCTCACCTTTATATCTTGTCCCACATCTTGCTTTGATGTTAATTTTTAGATTATTTATGTTTTAATTTGTTGTATTGTAATTTTAATGTGTTTCCTATTCTGTAAAACACTTTGAATGACTTTGTGAACCAGTTGTGTTGTACAAATAAACTCTCCAACGTGTCCCGACGTGACCCAAGCACGTGCCCATCTCAGCGTCATTACGTCATCACGTCGGATTTAATGAGCTTTTTGAAACCAAAAACCAAACTGTCTCATCATGAGCTCGGTCACTCAGAGCTGTGTCCTGATTGATTGAGTCGTGCACGTTCAGAAGTAAAAGTACTGCACTTAAGTAGATACTTCAAGAGGATACTTTATTAAAATCTCAACATTTGAAGCTTTACACGACGTAAAAATCTCCATCTTGTCTTGTTGTTTTCTGGGGGTCTTTGGGGAGATGGAAGTGTAATGCTCAAAGGACAGCGCCATGACTCCAGCCTCGTGTCCTCATTTTACACAGAGAGAGAGCCGAGAGCCGGAGCCACTGTCTGTCTCCGGCTCTCGGCTCTCGGCTCTCGACTCTCGGCTCTCGGCTCTCGGCTCTCTCGACTCTCGGCTCTCGCTCTCGGCTCTGCTACAAAAGTATCATTTCCCGATCTATGTTTTAATGTCGTTTCGTTTCCTCGTCGTCAAAACAGACCTGGAGTTGTGTTTTTTGTTTCATTCACACATGTTTTAGGAGTTTGTCTTCTCTCAAACAGAAAACACTCTGTTCCACCTTGTGATGTCATCATGTGGTAAAACAGGAAGTGCTCCACTGTGTTTTTAAACTCCACACACCTTCACTAGAATCGTTCAGATCATTTGCAACCCTGGAATGTCCAATCTCCACTCAACTAAAGGTAAAAAGTAGATGTTAATGTGAAAACGACCACGTCATGACATCACAAGGTGGAACAGAGCGTTTCGAGCTTTGGAGATGTTACAGACTCAAACATGTGTGAGTGTTGCAGAATTAAATCTAAGCCTGTAGAGGTGTAATGCCAAATGGACATAGCTAACCTGCCAGCCACCAGGTTCCAAACAGGAAGTGATCATGAGCTGCACTTCTGGGTCCATCGACTCTGGCTCTAACTCACTTTCTATTGAAAAACTGTGTCCTCTCTCTCTGTAACTGCTGCTGTCAAACTCGTCATTTTGGTCTTAAATGTTCGTATTAACCCTCTACATGATCCTGGGGTTTTTATTTCACTATTGTGTCTGTAAATCAAGATATGAACATTAATAACAGACAAATTAGACGCCTTCTTTCCTTGACGTTAGCGTTAGCAACAGGTTTGATTGCTAAACCAGCAGTGTGGGCAGAAAGGGCCTTTACCTTCAACAGCCTCGCTCCTGATTGGCTGTCTGGTTGCTATGACACTCGTGGTCGTAATTCCAAATATGGAAGTTGAATCCAAATTAGCCGCTATAACTGCTCTAACCTCGAACCGAACGCTGTGGGTGACGTCACACTCGCTTAGTCCACTTCTTTATACCGTCTATGCTCAAGATACTATATATATATCCCAGTACAGGGTCCACGATACGATACTTTTCCCGATACTTGTTCCCTGATGTGATAAACTTTAGTAAATCATTATTTTAATTGTGTAGCAGGGTCGTTAAAAGTATAAATTGTGCTGTTTCCTTGTTTATTTTCACTGAAGTAGCAGGTATACGTCTGGTTTTGCCGTAGTTACACCAGTGTATTCATGATGGAGCGCCCCCTGTGGCCAGACACTGCCATTACAACGAAATTACAAAGATCAGAGAAGATCAGAGAACAAATTCGGGTCAAATGTGAAAGAAAACAAATGTACAAAAGTTTGTAAATGTTCAAAGTGCCTCGTGTGAAAGAGACGCCATTTTGTGAGACGTTTTTTACAGTTTGAGTCACAGAGGTTTGAGTTTATGTGGAGACAGACGAACTTAGTGCAAGTCACTCCACAAGTCTGCTCCTGATTTAGATGTGCTCCTGCAGGGACCGGAACGACAGAGAGAGAGGAGGAGAGGGGAGAGGAGAGAGGGAGGGAGGGGAGAGGGAGGGAGGAGAGAGGAGAGGAGAGGAGAAAGAGGAGAGAGGAGAGGGGAGAGGGAGAGGAGAGAGGAGAGGGAGGGAGGAGAGGGGAGAGGAGAGAGGGAGGGAGAGGAGAGGGAGGAGAGGAGAGGAGAGGAGGAGAGAGAGAGAGAGGAGAAAGAGGAGAGAGGGGAGAGGAGAGAGGGAGGGAGAAAGAGAGGAGAGGAGGGAGAGGAGAGGGAGGGAGGAGAGGAGAGGGAGAGGAGAGGAGAGGAGAGAGGAGGGGAGGGAGGCGGAGGAGAAGGAGGAGAGAGGGAGGGAGAGAGAGAGAGGAGAGGAGAGAGGGAGGGGAGAAAGGAGAGGAGAGAGGGAGGAGAGAGAAGAGAGGAGGGAGGGAGGGGAGAGAGAGAGGAGAGAGGGAGGGGAGGGAGGGGAGAGGGAGGAGTAGAGAGAGGAGAGAGGGAGGGAGCGAGGGAGGGAGGGAGAAGAAAGGGTGAGGGGAGAGGAGAGAGAGGAGAAAGAGAGGGTAGGGCTGTCCTGGACACAGAAGAGAGGGAGGGATGAGAGAGGGAGGGCAGGGCTGGCCCAGGCATGGCAGCAAGAGGGAGGGGGGAGAAAGGGAGGAAAGTGAGAGTGTGGGGGGAGAAAGGAGAGAGGGAGGGCAGGGCTGGCCTGGGTAGGGCAGAAAAAAAAGAGAGTTAGAGAGAGGGAGAAAAACAGAGGAGAGATGAAGGGCATGGTTGCCCTGGGCACTGGAGTGAGAGAGGGAGAGAGAAAGAAAGAGTGAGAGGAGAGAGTGAGGGTCCCGGCAGGCTGGACCAGCACTGCAGAGAGAGAGAGGGAGGAGAGATGAAAAGAGAGGGAGGGCATGGCTGCCTGGCAGAGAGAAGAGAGGAAGAGAAGAGAGACAGAGGGAGGGAGGGAGGGAGGGAGGGAGAGGAAGAGGAAGAGGAGAGAGGCGGAGGGAGGGAGAGGGGGATATTTATGGCACCTGGGCACAGTTCAAGTTTCCTCCGCACTGCAGTCACTGAGGACAGAGAGAGAGAGAAGAGGGAGAGAGGGAAGGAAGAGGGAAGGATGGAGAATCAGAGAGAGACAGAGAGAGAGAGGAGGAGAAGACAGTCCTGGAGAGAAAGAGAGGAGGAGAGAGGGAAATGGTGAAGGAGAGACAGAGAGGGAGTGACAGAGAGAGAAACAGGAAACGGATTGGGTAGGTGAAAGGGAGAAAGAGAGAGGAGAGAGCGAGAGACAGAAAGAGAGGGAGGAGGAGATTGGAGAGAAAGAGAGAGCAGGGAGAGAGAGATGGAGCAAGATAAGAGAGAGAGAGAAGAGAAAGATAAAAAAAAGAGAGAGGAGAGAGGATAGAGATAGAAGGAGAGGGTGAGGAAGAGAGAGAAGAGAAAAGGGAAGATACGCGATGGAGAGAGAGGGAGAGAAAATAAGAGAGAGAGGGAGGAGAGGAGAGAAGATGGAGGATAAGAAATGGAGAGGGAAAGAGAGGGAAAGGAAAGGATGGGGAAGATAAGAGATAAGAGGGATAAGAGGGATAAGAATAAGAGATAAGAAAGAGAGAACAGAGAGAGACAGAGAGAGGGAGAAAGAGGAGACATAGAATAAGAGATGGAGAGAGAAAGGAAGAGAGTAAGTCAGCTAAATCCTCAAAAGCAAGGGCACAGAGAGGAAGAGAGAGAGAGGAGAGGAGAAGAGAGGGGAGAGAGAGAGAGAGAGAGAGAGAGAGAGAGAGAGGAGATATAGAGACAGAAGGAAGTTAGAGGAAGAGAGAGAGAAGGGGGAAAGAGAAAAGAAAGAAATACTGATACAGACATATGGAAACTATAGAAGGAGGATGAGGGCACCAGAGGAGAAGAGAGAGGATTGAGAGATAGAGAGGGATAGGAGAGAGAGTAGAAGAGAGAGAGATATAGAGACAGACAGAAGCTAGAGGACGAGGGAAAGGCCCTGAGAGAAGAGAGAGAGAGAGAGAGGGGATGACATTTTAGAGCGCGTGTCTGTACTCTCAGTAGAACATCCCTGCACTTTTTATCTTAGACACAGAGTGCCTCCGGATGTGACTGTGGCAGAAGAGAGAGAGAGACAGAGAGAGGAGAGAGAGACGAGAGAGAGAATGAGAGAGAGAGGAGAAGAGTTTATACCTGGTTTCAACCCGGTCTAAACTGGGGAAGAGAAGCAGGTTTAAAAAAAGGGTCAAAAACTGGGTACTAAACCTGGTCTAAACCGGGTCTACACTGGGTCTAAACTGGGTCTAAACCAGGTCTAAACTGGGTTTGAACTGGGTCTAAACCAGGTCTAAAAAGGGTCAAAACTGGGTACTAAACCTGATCTAAACCTGGTCTAAACTGGGTCTAAACCAGGTCTAAAAAGGGTCTAAACTGGGTCTAAACTGGGTCTAAACCAGGTCTAAACTGGGTCTAAACTGGGTCTAAACCAGGTCTAAAAAGGGTCTAAACTGGGTCTAAACTGAGTACTAAACTGGGTCTAAACTGGGTCTAAACTGAGTACTAAACCAGGTCTAAACTGGGTTTTAACTGGGTCTAAACCAGGTCTAAAAAGGGTCAAAACTGGGTACTAAACCTGGTCTAAACTGGGTCTAAACCAGGTCTAAACTGGGTCTAAACCTGGACTCAAGTGAGTACCGCAGATCTTCACAGATCTGTAGTTTTGTCCTTCAGCCTCGTGAGTCACAGCAGGAGGCAGAACTGAGATAAAAAGTTGATAAAAAGTTGCCAGTTTGTGCTTCAAAGGGACAAAGTGACTCTCATCTTACAAAAGCAGAATACTTTTACTGCAGGACTGTGCCAGTACTTCACCCTGTGGTACTTCACCCTGTGGTACTTCACACTGTGGTACTTCACACTGTGGTACTTCACACTGTGGTACTTCACACTGTGGTACTTCACATTGTGGTACTTCACACTGTGGTACTTCACCCTGTGGTACTTCACACTGTGGTACTTCACTCTGTGGTACTTCACACTGTGGTACTTCACATTGTGGTACTTCACACTGTGGTACTTCACATTGTGGTATTTCACACTGTGGTACTTCACACTGTGGTACTTCACCCTGTGGTACTTCACACTGTGGTACTTCACCCTGTGGTACTTCACACTGTGGTACTTCACCCTGTGGTACTTCACACTGTGGTACTTCACACACTGTAGTACTTCACCCTGTGGTACTTCACACTGTGGTACTTCACACTGTGGTACTTCACCCTGTGGTACTTCACACTGTGGTACTTCACTCTGTGGTACTTCACACTGTGGTACTTCACACTGTGGTACTTCACACTGTGGTACTTCACCCTGTGGTACTTCACACTGTGGTACTTCACCCTGTGGTACTTCACACTGTGGTACTTCACACTGTGGTACTTCACACTGTGGTACTTCACCCTGTGGTACTTTTCACCCTGTGGTACTTCACATTGTGGTACTTCACACTGTGGTACTTCACACTGTGGTACTTCACCCTGTGGTACTTCACCCTGTGGTGCCCTCTGCCCTCACCCCTCTTTCTTCCTCCCTCACCCTCTTTTCCTTGAATGTTCCACAGTACGTCACAAACTCTTTCATTACTCCAGCCCGATCAATAACGTAACGAGGAGATGCACCAGGAAAGTTCCACAGTGCGTCTTTAAAGCTAAACAGGGCGAATCGTGCAAAACGGCGCCACATAAACTCCAACGAAATGCAGCGTGTCACCTGAAAACTGCAGGGCCAGTCGTCTTTAGAAAACACTCACAAACACCATTTTACCCCCAGCTTCAGTACCACATAACGTCCACCAGGGGGAGCCATGTTTGTCCTGGACTTTAGCGCACGAACTTCGCGCTTTTCCTTTTCGTTCTACGCCAACAATCCTGTGATTACTGTAAATATTATGGCATCAGAGTTATGCAAACAGACAGAACCCAACTCGCTTTTCTGCTCTGTCAGGTTTAATCTCATTACGGTAAAAGCTCTCGAGATGCAGATCCAGCAACGAACCACAAATCAGCTTCCTCCTCCTTTTTCCTCCTCTTCCTCCTCCTCCAGGTCCAAAGTTAAATCACCTCGATGTCCAGATGCCCTTTCACGAAGATAAACGAGAGACGCTTTCAGACAAATGTAATTAAGATAAAAGAACTTTCAAGGGCCGTGTTACGCTGTTTTCTGACCTGTTCTAATGTCGTTTCCTCGTCACAAACAGAACCTGGAGTCGCTCAAACTGAAAACACTCAACACGACACTGATGAGACGTAAGATTTATGTTCGTTCTGCTGCACTCGGAGGTTAGAAAAGTGTGAGATCACGTTTGTTTTTGTGTTTCAAGCAGGTTTCAGGATGAGACAGAGGCGTCTTCTTGTAAGAACCTCGAAGGAATGGCTCCTCCTCAAGAGAAGACGCAATCCGCCGAAGTGCCCTGAAATGCACCTGGTTTGGAGGCGGTTTTGACCCAGTTTTGACCCAGTTTAAACTCAATTTAGACCCAGTTTAGACCCAGTTTTGACCCAGTTTAGACTCAGTTTAGACCCAGTTTAGACCCAGTTTAGACTCAGTTTTGACTCAGTTTAGACTCAGTTTAGACCCAGTTTAGACTCAGTTTAGACCCAGTTTCGACCCAGTTTAGACCCAGTTTAGACTCAGTTTAGACTCAGTTTAGACTCAGTTTAGACCCAGTTTAGACCCAGTTTAGACTCAGTTTAGAACCAGTTTAGACTCAGTTTAGACCCAGTTCAGACCCAGTTTAGACCCAGTTTAGACCCAGTTTAGACCCAGTTTAGACTCAGTTTAGACTCAGTTTAGACTCAGTTTAGACCCAGTTTAGACCCAGTTTAGACTCAGTTTAGACTCAGTTTAGACCCAGTTTAGACCCAGTTTAGTCCTGGTTTAGGTTGAGTTCATAAACACTCGACAGTGAATCAGTGAAACAGGGACTGAGCCGTTTTAAGCCTCCAGAGAATCGGTTCATGAGACTTTTTAATCAGATGAACATAGAACATTTTACACAAACCAACACTACTCTTCTCCTTCTCTCCCTCACGCCCCCACCTCTTCCTCTCTCGTCCTCTCCCTCACTCCTCCTCTCTCTCTCCTCATCTCCCTCTCTCCTTCTCCTCTCCCTCTCTCTCTCCTCCTATCTCTCCTTCTCTCCTCTCTCCTCCTCTCCCTCTCTCCTCCTCCTCTCCCTCTCCTCCTCCTCTCCCTCTCTCCTCCTCCTCTCCCTCTCCTCCTCCTCTCCCTCTTTCCTCCTCCTCTCCCTCCCTCCTCCTCTCCCTCTCTCTCTCTCTCTCTCCTCCTATCTCTCCTTCTCTCCCTCTCTCCTCCTCCTATCTCTCTTTCTCTCCCTCTCTCCTCCTCCTCTCCCTCCCTCCTCCTCTCCTTCTCTCCTCCTCCTCTCCTTCTCTCACCTGTTCTACAAACTAAACTTTTTTTTGGTCTGAAAACTATTCAAATGAAACATCTTAAATTTGATTGACAGATGAGATTTGGTGCCGGTTGCCGTGACAACACAAAATCTCCGCCATCTCTGCTGAAAGAACCGGATCGTTTGGTATTTTCAGAGGGGTTTCATTTGAGCAGTGGGCGCCTCCTTTTTATCCAACAGCCCCTCTGCTCCTCACACCTCACGCCCGCCGCCACCTGCTGCTCGCAAAGCATGCTGGGAAATCTCAGTCTGACAGATTGAGGAGGAGACGGAGTCGACTCTTCTGGGTTTGTCAGAGAGTCACACGATATTGTGGCGTAAAATGTCCTAAACGAAACATCTAAATCTATTTTCGTAGTAGCCTCGGTTTCTTAAAGGTCTGATATTATAAATCCACCTTCGTTTAATAATACACATAAATATTACACTTAATGCCACACTGTGGAACATTCTGAAGACATCTTACATAATACACTTGTGTCCTTCAGCCTTTCTTCTCACCAGCTTTTCTCTATGGGCTATTTTTGACTCTACAGACCCTTTTTCACTCTCTCTCTCCCTCTCCCTCCCTCCATTTCTCTCTGTCTCTCTCTTTCGCTTCCTCTCCCTGACTCTCTCTCTTCCTCTCTCTCTCTCTTTTCCTCTCTCTTTCTCTCTCTTTCTCTCTGTCTCTCTCTTCCTCTTTCTCTCTTTGTCTCTCTCTCTTCCTCTTTCTCTCTCTTCCTTTGTCTCTCTCTTTCTTCCTCTTTCTCTCTGTGTCCCGCTCTCTCTCCCTTCCTCTTTCTGTCTGTGTCTCTCTCCCTTCCTCTTTCTCTCTCTCTCTCTCTCTCTCTCTCTCTCTCTCCTCTCCTCTTCCTCTCTCCTCATCTCCCTCTCACCTCTTCTTGACCCTGCTCAGTGCTCTCCTCTTCCTCTTCTTCTCTCTCCTCCTCCTCCTCCTCCTCCTCCTCTCTCCTCTCCTCCTCTCCTCCTCTCCCACCTGTTCTTTGACCCCGTGTTCTCTCCCTCTCTCCTCCTCTCCTCCTCTCCTCCTCTCTTTTCTCTCACCTGTTCTTTGACCCTGCTCTCTCCCTGTCTCCTCCTCCTCTCCTCCTCTCTTCCTTTCTCACCTGTTCTTTGACCCTGCTCTCTCTCCTCTCTCCTCCTCTCCTCCTCTCTCACCTGTTCTTTTAACCCTGCTCTAGTGCTCTCTCTCCTCTCATCCTCCTCCTCTCTCTCTCTCTTCTTCTCTCCACCTGTTCTTTGACCCATGCGTTCTAGTACTCTCTCTCCCTCTCTCCTCCTCCTCTCTTCTCTCTCGCCTGTTCTCCTGACCCTGCTCTAGTGCTCTCTCTCCCCCTCTCTCCTCCTCCTCTCCTCTCCTCCCTCCTCTCTCACCTGTTTCTTTGACCCAGCTCTAGTGCTCCTCTCTCACCTCTATCCTCCTATCATCCCTCGTCTCCTCTCTCACCTGTTCTTTGACCCTGCTCTAGCTGCTCAATCTCCCGCTCCCTCTCTCCTCCTCTCCTCTCCTCTCCTCCTCTCTCAACCTGTTCTTTGAACCCTGCTCTTAGTGCTCTCATCTCCCTCTCTCCTCCTCATCTCCTCTCCTCCTCTCTCCCTGTTTCTTTGACCCTGCTCTCTCCTCTCTCCCTCTCTCCTACCCTCTCCTCTCCTCCTCAGGCCTCCAACCTCAAACCTGTTGAAAAGCAGACAGACCAGGGCTCTAGGTGCTCTCTCTCCACCTCTCCTCTAATCCTCTCTCCTCTCCCTCCTCCTCACCTGTTCTTTGACCCTGCTCTAGTGGGATGTGTCTAATGAGATCTATAAATGCTTCCCAAACGGCCCAGTGCTCCGGCCCACCAGTCTCCTGCTCTGTGGCTCGGCTTTAAAACACTCAGGACCGAAAGACCAAAGCTCATTATTCATAAACGGACTCTCCCTCTCCTCTTTTTAGGCCTCTACACTCGTTATTTCAACCCCTGCTATTGACAAAAAAAAGCAGACAGAGCAAGGCATGGTGCTAGCAAACTCCAGTAAATTTTTTTTTCCAGTCAAAAATACCTACAATTACTGCAAGAGTCCTACAGTGATCCTGGGTGAAGGAACAGTACAGACCAGCGGTAAGGGACAAACATCGACTGATTTATATAAACGGACATGGATAAACTGCTCAGCTTCCAAACAGGAAGTGAGCAAAGGGCGTGCTTCCAGCGCCATCGACTCTGACTCCAATTCACTTTACATTAGAAAACTGTGGCCTAAAGCTAAATGAGCTAAAGGAGCTAAAAGAGCTATAGGAGCTAAAGGAGCTAAAATGAGCTATAGGAGCTAAAGGAGCTAAAGGAGCTATAGGAGCTAAAAAAAAAAAAAAAAAAAAAAGCTAAGGGAGCTATAGGAGCTATAGGAACTATAAAGAGCTAGAGGAGCTATAGGAGCAAAAGGAGCTAAAGAAGATAAGGGAGTCAAAGGAGCTATAGAAGCTAAAGGAGCTAGAGGAGCTAAAAAAAAAAATAAAATAAAATAAAAAATAAAAAAAGGGCTAAGGGAGATATAGGAGATTGTAGGAGCTAAATCAGCCTAAAGAGCTAAAAAAAAAAACAAAAAAAAAGAGTTATAGGAGCTAAAGGAGCTAAAGGAGCTAAAGGAGCTAAAAAGATGCATGTTCCAAAGCTCAAATGGTCTGTTCCACCTTGTGATGTCATGAAGTGTAAAGTTTATCTTTAGTTCAGTAGAGTTTGGTAATTCCAGGGCTGAAATGATCCAAATGATTCTAGTGAAGGTTTGTGTGGAGTTTACAAACACACAGTGGGAGCGCTTCCTGTATCACCACATGACATCACAAGGTGGAACAGAAAATAGCATAAAGTAGGTCCTTTAAACTAATTCTATTCACTTTACAGCATTGTCATGATCTGTTTTAAACCACATATACTTGCTCTGTATGTTATAATGGGACCGTGGGGTAGATACCAGTGTAACCTAAAAGCCAGAGTCAGGGAGCCAAAGGAGCTAAAGAAGCTTAAAGGAGACTAATGGAGCTAATGGACTGCTGTTGTAGACGAGGAAACATATAAATATAAAAATAAATCAATAGGATCCCGATATGAGCCGTAGCCTAATAGCGGTTGTGTATAGACCTGTCCCTCTTCTATTGAAACTACTGTTAGGTTCTGCGTCATAATGCTACGCTAAACTCAGTGCTTAAGTGATTACAATAAAAACGCTTTCTTCTCAGCTTTTTCTTGCCCAAAAATACAAGGTAGCTCATGGGTTTGGCGTGTGAGCTGCAGAACACTTGATCCAAAACTTAAGGGCTTGTATTACGCTGTTTTTTCTCATCTGTGTATACATATCCTGCATATTTAGGCTGAGTTCTTCTCTCACACTGAAAAAACACACCTTGTGATGTCATCATGTGGTAAAAACAGGGAAGTGCTCCACTGTTTGTGTGTTTTTTAAACTCCACACCACCTTCACTAGCATCACTAGTTCAACCTTGGAATTGTTCAATCATCTGCTGCTGAAAAAAAGGGTGTGCAAGGTAGATGTTAACTTGAAAACTACACTTCATGACATCACAAGGTGGAACGGAGCATTTTTGAGCATTGGAGATGTAGACTGTAATAATAATGTAAATAAGTGTTTACTCAAACATGTGTGAAGACACCAAACTCCAACTCCAGGTCTGTTTTTGAGGAGATAATAACAACATTATAACATGACTAAAACCTCACAGGAGTCAATGTGGCGTAATATATCCCCCTTTAAAGGGTAATCTTAAAGGTGTACTATGTAACTTTTTAGGTGTTGGTGCTTGCCCTATGCAGATGATATTTGCATTATTCCATTAAAACATATGTAATTTCCATTTACTTTAAATGCTTTTATGACCAGAACAGGGTTTTCATGAACAAATAAAAAGGAAACACTATCTGGAAAAGAATGTGCCCACTGTATGACATCACCTTGTGAGAACAGAGAGACAGGGCTCAAAATGTTGGATTACTAAACTATAGACCTGAAATGAAAAACTCAAGGTGTGTTTTTCATGATAGTAAGCAGCATTGACTCATGCTAACAGCTAAAATAGCACTTAGCATCACATTAGCTTATTAGCATCACATTAGCACATTAGTTTAACTTTGCTTTGATAGCGGCTAATTCCTTTTATTTAATGTCAAAGCTCAGAGTTTTGTGACTGTTTTTAAAACCGATCCCCTTGTTTTACGTGGTAAACCCCCCAACTTGGAAGTCACTGCTGAAGTAAGCCAAAAAACGAGCGAGACACAGCGTAAAGACGGTGGTTCGCAAAGTAAATAGCGAGCGCTAAAATAGCACAAAAATTAGCTTGATGTTTGAATCCCTCGTTTGGGCCGTACTTTTCTAAATGAGAGTTTCTTTGTGGGTTTGCGTTTTGTGGTTGGCTGAAGTATCTTGATGTCATCACAGTCTCAAAGACACATGGAT
>JAIEZT010000054.1:1873447-1902248 GCA_019594935.1 Periophthalmus modestus
ACCAGGTCTAAAAAGGGTCAAAACTGGGTACTAAACCCTGATCTAAACCTGGTCTAAACTGGGTCTAAACCAGGTCTAAAAAGGGTCTAAACTGGGTCTAAACTGGGTCTAAACCAGGTCTAAACTGGGTCTAAAATGGGTCTAAACCAGGTCTAAAAAGGGTCTAAACTGTGGTCTAAAACTGAGTACTAAACTGGGTCTACAAACTGGGTCTAAAAACTGGAGTACTAAACCAGGGGTCTAACTGGGTTTTAACTGGGTCTAAACCAGGTCTAAAAAAAGGGTCAAAACTGGGTACTAAAACCTGGTCTAAACTGGGTCTAACCAGGTCTAAACTGGGTCTAAACCTGACTCAAGTGAGTACCGCGCAGATCTTCACAGATCTGTAGTTTTGTCCTTCAGCCTCGTGAGTCACAGCAGGAGGCAGAACTGAGATAAAAAGTTGATAAAAAGTTGCCAGTTTGTGCTTCAAAGGGACAAAGTGACTCTCATCTTACAAAAGCAGAATACTTTTACTGCAGGACTGTGCCAGTACTTCACCCTGTGGTACTTCACCCTGTGGTTACTTCACACTGTGGTACTTCACACTGTGGTACTTCACACTGTGGGTACTTCACACTGTGGTACTTCACCATTGTGGTACTTCACACTGTGTACTTCACCCTGTGGTACTTCACACTGTGGTACTTCACTCTGTGGTACTGTAACACCTGTGGTACTTCACATTGTGGTACTTCACACTGTGGTACTTCACATTGTGGTAGTCATTTCACACTGTGGTACTTTCACTCTGTGGTACTTCACCCTGTGGTACTTCACACTGTGGTACTTCACCCTGTGGTACTTCACCCTGTGGTACTTCACCCTGTGGTTCACACGTGGTACACCCTTTGGGGTGGGGTACTTCACACTGTAGTACTTCACATTGTGGTACTTCACACTGTGGTACTTCACACCTGTGGTACTTCACACTGTGGTACTTCACACTGGTGGTACTTCACTGTGGTACTTCACACTGTGGTACTTCACCCTGTGGTACTTCACACTGTGGTACTTCACCTGTGGTACTTTCACCTGTGGTACTTCACACTGTGGTACTTCACACTGTGGTACTTCACACCTGTGGTACTTCAACCCTGTGGTACTTCCTAACCCTGTGGTACTTCACCCTGTGGTACTTCACACCTGTGGTACTTACCCACACTGTGGTACTTCACCCTGTGGTACTTCACCCTGTTGTTACCTCCATCACTTACTTCACCCTGTGTACTTCACCCCTGTAACTAACTCTCACCTACTGGGTCTTCACCCTCTAGTGCCCTCTGTCCCACCCTCTGTCCTCACCCCTCTTTCCTTCCTCCCTCACCCTCTTTTCCTTGAATGTTCCACAGTACGTCACAAACTCTTTCATTACTCCAGCCCGATCAATAACGTAACGAGGAGATGCACCAGGAAAGTTCCACAGTGCGTCTTTAAAGCTAAACAGGGGCGAATCGTGCAAAACGGCGCCACACATAAACTCCAACGAAATGCAGCGTGTCACCTGAAAAACTGGGCCGGGGCCAGTCGTCTTTAGAAAACACTCACAAACACCATTTTACCCCCAGCTTCAGTACCACATAACGTCCACCAGGGGGAGCCATGTTTGTCCTGGACTTTAGCGCACGAACTTCGCGCTTTTCCTTTTTCGTTCTACGCCAACAATCCTGTGATTACTGTAAATATTATGGCATCAGAGTTATGCAAACAGACAGAACCCAAACTCGCTTTTCTGCTCTGTGCAGGTGTTAATCTCATTACGGTAAAAGCTCTCGAGAGATGCAGATCCAGCAACGAACCACAAATCAGCTTCCTCCTCCTTTTTCCTCCTCTTCCTCCTCCTCCAGGTCCAAAGTTAAATCACCACCGTCGATGTCCAGATGCCCCTTTCACGAAGATAAACGAGAGACGCTTTCAGACAAATGTAATTAAGATAAAAGAACTTTCAAGGGCCGTGTTACCGCGGTTTTCTGACCTGTTCTAATGTCGTTTCCTCGTCACAAACAGAACCTGGAGTCGCTCAAACTGAAAAAACACTCAACACGACACTGATGAGGACGTAAGATTTATGTTCGTTCTGCTGCACTCGGAGGTTATTGAAAAGTGTGAGATCACGTTTGTTTTTGTGTTTCAAGCAGGTTTCAGGATGAGACAGAGGCGTCTTCTTGTAAGAACCTCGAAGGAATGGCTCCTCCTCAAGAGAAGAAAAACGCAAGCCCGCCGAAGTGCCCTGAAATGCACCTGGTTTTGGAGGCGGGTTGACCCAGTTTTTGACCCAGTTTTGAACCCATTTTTAAACTCAATTTAGACCCAGTTTAGACCCAGTTTTGACCCAGTTTAGACCCAGACCCAGTTAGACCCAGCTTTTAGACCCAGTTTTAGACTCAGTTTTGACTCAGTTTAGACTCAGTTTAGACCCAGTTTTTAGAGACTCCCAGTTTTAGCACCCCAGTTTCGACCCAGTTTAGACCCAGTTTTAGACTCAGTTTAGACTCAGTTAGACTCAGTTTAGAACCCCAGTTTAGACCCAGTTTAGACTCAGTTTAGAACCAGTTTAGACTCAGTTTTAGAACCAATTCAGACCCAGTTTTAGACCCAGTTTAGACCCACTTTAGACTCAGTTTAGACTCAGTTTTTAGACTCAGTTTAGACCCAGTTTAGACCCAGTTTAGACTCAGTTTAGACTCAAGTTTAGACCCAGTTTAGACCCCAGGTTAGTCCTGGGTTTAGGTTGAGTTTCATAAAACACTCGACAGTGAATCAGTGAAACAGGGACTGAGCCGTTTTAAGCCTCCGAGAGAATCGGTTCATGAGACTTTTTAATCAGATGACCCATAGAACATTTTACACAAACCAACTTACTCTTCTCCTTCTCTCCCTCACGCCCCCCACCTCTTCCTCTCTCGTCCTCTCCCTCACTCCTCCTCCTCTTCCTCTCTCCTCCTCTCTCTTCTCTCTCCTCTCCTCTCTCCCTCTCTCTCCTTCTCCTCTCCCTCTCTCTCTCCTCCTATCTCTCCTTCTCTCCCTCTCTCCTCCTCCTCTCCCTCTCTCCTCTCTCTCCTCCCTCTCCTCTCCTCCTCCTCTCCCTCTCTCCTCCTCCTCTCCCTCTCCTCCTCCTCTCCCTCTCTCCTCCTCCTCTCCCTCCCTCCTCCTCTCCCTCTCTCTCTCTCTCTCTCCTCCTATCTCTCCTTCTCTCTCCCTCTCCTCCTCCTATCTCTCTGTCTCTCTCTCCTCTCTCTCTCCTCCTCTCCCTCCCTCCTCCTCTCCTTCCCTCCTCCTCCTCTCCTTCTCTCACCTGTTCTCTACAAAACTAAACTTTTTTTTTGGTCTTGAAAACAGAAACTATTCAAATGAAACATCTTAAATTGATTGACAGATGACGATTTTGGTGCCCCGTTTGCCGTGACAACACAAAATCTCCGCCATCTCTGCTGAAACAAGAACCGGATCGTTTGGTATTTTCAGAGGGGTTTCATTTGAGCAGTGTGGCGCCTCCTTTTTATCCAACAGCCCCTCTGCTCCTCACAACCTCACGCCCGCCGCCACCTGCTGCTGCTCGCAAAGCATGCTGGGAAATCTCAGTCTGGACAGATTGAGGAGGAGACGGAGTCGACTCTTCTGGGTTTGTCAGAGAGTCACACGATATTGTGGCGTAAAAATGTCCTATCCCCACGAAACATCTAAATCTATTTTCGTAGTAGCCTCGGTTTCTTAAAGGTCTGATATTATAAATCCCCTTCGTTTAATAATACACATAAAATATTACACTTAATGCCACACTGTGGAACATTCTGAAGACATCTTACATAATACACTTGTGTCCTTCAGCCTTTCTTCTCACCACTTTTCTCTATGGGCTATTTTTGACTCTACAGACCCTTTTTCACTCTCTCTCTCCCTCTCCCTCCCTCCATCGTTTCTCTCTGTCTCTCTCTTTCGCTTCCTCTCCCTGACTCTCTCTCTTCCCTCTCTCTCTCTCTCTTTTCCTCTCTCTTTCTCTCTCTTTCTCTCTGTCTCTCTCTTCCTCTTTCTCTCTTTGTCTCTCTCTCTTCCTCTTTCTCTCTCTTCCTTTGTCTCTCTCTTTCTTCCTCTTTCTCTCTGTGTCCCGCTCTCTCTCCCTTCCTCTTTCTGTCTGGTGTCTATCTCCTTCCTCTTCTCTCTCTCTCTCTCTCTCTCTATCTCTCTCTCTCCCTTCTCTCTCCTCATCTCCCTCTCACCTCTTCTTTGACCCTGCTCTAGTGCTCTCCTCTTCCTCTTCTTCTCTCTCCTCCTCCTCCTCCTCCTCTCTCCTCTCCTCCTCTCCACCTGTTCTTTGACCCCTGGTGTTCCTCTCTCCTCCTCCTCCTCCTCTCCTCCTCTCCTTTCTCTCTCCTGTTCTTTGACCCTGCTCTCTATCCTGTCTCTCCTCCTGGACTCCTCTCTTCCTTTCTCACCTTTCTTTGACCTCTGCTCCTCCTCTCCTCCCTCCTCTCCCTCTCTCTCACCTGTTCTTTGACCCTGCTCTAGTGCTCTCTCTCTCCTCTCTCCTCCTCCTCTCTCCTCTCTTCTTCTCTCACCTGTTCTTTGACCCTGCTCTAGTACTCTCTCTCCCTCTCTCCTCTCCTCTCTTCTCCTCCGCCTGTTCTTTCTTCTCCCCTGTTCTAGTGCTCTCTCTAGTACTCTCTCTCCTCCTCCTCCTCCTCTCTTCCTCTCTCGCCTGTTCTTTGACCCTGCTCTAGTGCTCTCTCTCCCTCTCCTCTCCTCTCGCTCCTCCTCTCTCACCTGTTCTTTGACCCAGCTCTAGTGCTCTCTCTTCCTCTCTCCCTCCTCTCCTCCTCTCACCTGTTTTGACCCTGCTCTAGTGCTCTCTCTCCCTCTCTCCTCCTCTCCTCTCCTCTCCTCCTCTCTCACCTGTTCTTTGACCCTGCTCTAGTGCTCTCTCTCCCTCTCTCCTCCTCTCCTCTCCTCCTCTCTCACCTGTTCTTTGACCCTGCTCTCTCCTCTCTCCCTCTCTCCTCCTCTCTCCTCTCCTCCTCTCTCACCTGTTCTTTGACCCTGCTCTAGTGCTCTCTCTCCCTCTCTCCTCCTCTCTCCTCTCCTCCTCTCTCACCTGTTCTTTGACCCTGCTCTAGTGGGATGTGTCTAATGAGATCTATAAATATCCCAAACGGCCCAGTGCTCCGGCCCACAGTCTCCTGCTCTCGGCTTTAAACACTCAGGACCGAAAGACCAAAGCTCATTATTCATAAACGACTCTCCCTCTCCTCTTTTTAGGCCTCTACACTCGTTATTTCAACCCCCTGCTATTGAAAAAGCAGACAGAGCAGGGCATGGTGCTAGCAAACTCCAGTTTTTTCCAGTCAATACCTACAATTACTGCAGAGTCCTACAGTGATCCTGGGTGAAGGGCAGTACAGGCAGCGGTAAGGGACAAACATCGACTGTTTATATAAACGGACATGGATAAACTGCTTCAGCTTCCAAACAGGAAGTGAGCATGGGCGTGCTTCCAGCGCCATCGACTCTGACTCCAATTCACTTTACATTAGAAAACTGTGGCTAAAGCTAAATGAGCTAAAGGAGCTAAAAGAGCTATAGGAGCTAAAGGAGCTAAATGAGCTATAGGAGCTAAAGGAGCTAAAGGAGCTATAGGAGCTAAAAAAAAAATAAAAAAAAAAGCTAAGGGAGCTATAGGAGCTATAGGAACTATAAAGAGCTAGAGGAGCTATAGGAGCAAAAGGAGCTAAAGAAGATAAGGGAGTCAAAGGAGCTATAGAAGCTAAAGGAGCTAGAGGAGCTAAAAAAAAAATAAAATAAAATAAAAAATAAAAAAGGGCTAAGGGAGATATAGGAGATGTAGGAGCTAAATCAGCCTAAAGAGCTAAAAAAAAAAAAAAAAAAAAGAGTTATAGGAGCTAAAGGAGCTAAAGGAGCTAAAGGAGCTAAAAGATGCATGTCCAAAGCTCAAATGGTCTGTTCCACCTTGTGATGTCATGAAGTGGTAGTTTTATCTTTAGTTCAGTAGAGTTTGGTAATTCCAGGGCTGAAATGATCCAAATGATTCTAGTGAAGGTGTGTGGAGTTTACAAACACAGTGGGGCGCTTCCTGTATCACCACATGACATCACAAGGTGGAACAGAAAATAGCATAAAGTAGGTCCTTTAAACTAATTCTATTCACTTACAGCATTGTCATGATCTGTTTTAAACCATATACTTGCTCTGTATGTTATAATGGACCGTGGGGTAGATACCAGTGTAACCTAAAAGCCAGAGTCAGGAGCCAAAGGAGCTAAAGAAGCTAAAGGAGCTAATGGAGCTAATGGACTGCTGTTGTAGACGAGGAAACATATAATATAAAATAAATCAATAGGATCCGATATGAGCCGTAGCCTAATAGCGGTTGTGTATAGACCTGTCCCTCTTCTATTGAAACTACTGTTATGTTCTGCGTCATAATGCTACGCTAACGTCAGTGCTTAAGTGATTACAATAAAAACGCTTTCTCAGCTTTTTCTTGCCCAAAAATACAAGGTAGCTCATGGTTTGGCTGTGAGCTGCAGAACACTTGATCCAAACTTAAAGGGCTTGTATTACGCTGTTTTCTCATCTGTGTTACATATCCTGCATATTTAGGCTGAGTTCTTCTCTCACACTGAAAACACCACCTTGTGATGTCATCATGTGGTAAAACAGGAAGTGCTCCACTGTTTGTGTGTTTTTAAACTCCACACACCTTCACTAGCATCACTAGTTCAACCTTGGAATTGTTCATCTCTGCTGAAAAAAAGGGTGAAAGGTAGATGTTAACTTGAAAACTACCACTTCATGACATCACAAGGTGGAACGGAGCATTTTGAGCATTGGAGATGTAGACTGTAATAATAATGTAATAAAGTGTTACTCAAACATGTGTGAATGAAACAAAACTCCAACTCCAGGTCTGTTTTTGAGGAGATAACAACATTATAACATGACTAAAACCTCACAGGAGTCAATGTGGCGTAATATAGCCCTTTAAAGGGTAATCTTAAAGGTGTACTATGTAACTTTTTAGGTGTTGCTTGCCCCTATGCAGATGATATTGCATTATTCCATTAAACATATGTAATTTCCATTTACTTAAGTGCTTTTATGACCAGAACAGGTTTTCATGAACAAATATAAGGAAACACTATCTGGAAAAGATGGTGCCACCTTATGACATCACCTTGTAGAACAGAGAGACAGGCTCAAAATGTTGGATTACTAAAATATAGACCTGAAATGAAAAACTCAAGGTGTGTTTTTCATGATAGAGCAGCATTGACTCATGGCTAACAGCTAAAATAGCACTTAGCATCACATTAGCTTATTAGCATCACATTAGCACATTAGTTTAACTTTGCTTTGATAGCGGCTAATTCACTTTTAATTTAATGTCAAAAGCTCAGAGTTTTGTATTTTAAAACCGATCCCCTTGTTTTACGTGGTCCCCCAACTTGAAGTCACTGCTGAAGTAAAAAACGAGCGTAGACACAGCGTAAAGACGGTAGGTTCGCAAAGTAAAATAGCCGAGCGCTAAAATAGCACGTTAGCTTGATGTTTGAATCCCTCGTTTGGGCCGTACTTTTCTAAATGAGAGTTTCTTTGTGGGTTTGCGTTTTGTTGTTGGCTGAAGTATCTTGATGTCCTCACAGTCTCAAAGACACATTGATTTTCCTGTTGGACTCAATCTAATCAGGCTGTGGAGCTGGCGTCCTGCCCGGAGCTGGCCCCGAGCCCAGCGTCGCTCTTCACGTCGCTCCATTCACGACACTCAATGCACTTATGTTTGTTACAGTTAGTTTGGAAAAGTTTGGTAAGTTTGACCCAGATATGTTTATGTATTTGTCTCGAGGAGGTTATCAAAGTAAGACGCAAAATGCAAAACTTCTAAACAATGGACAAAACTATGAAACAAAACAAGATCCATGACATTATTTTACACTTTTTATATGTATATTTGCTCGATGTTCTCTCTGTTTTTACATTTCTCCATGCAAAAGAGCATCAATTTCCTAATTTAAAGGTTCACTGCGTCTGCCTGGCAACTCCCGACTGTTTCTATCTCTGTGTTTTTTATACAAATGGACATCAATCTGGTCCCCACGTCCTCTGTTGCGTCTCAAATCTGGTCAAACGTGATCGTCCAATCAGATCTGTTTATTCCAGTGGCATGTGTGAAGCGAAGGAGCTCATTGGTCAGGTATGATTCACAAATAAAATCACATTTCTCTCACCTCAGATTGACAGTTTAGTTTCTGTTCATTGATTCTGCAGAAATCCCCATGTTTTTCAGCCCCTGTGATATTTTTTTCCATGCTTGTCCCTGATTGGCTAATCCACCTGTCAATCACGCCCAACTGAACTCAAGAAGATTCACCAGTGACCAGACTAACATCTTCATAAAGTCTTGAAGAAGTGTGTGTTCTGGATCAGCCAAGCACTGTGTTATTTTTCCGGAGAGTCCGCCACTTGCTAGTCTCCATGGAGATGTTATTTCATTGAGTGTAATGTTCCACAGTATGGCATTAAGCATAATAATAATAATAAACCTCATGGTGACGGGTCGGTGGAGTCAGCAGGCCAAGTTACAGCTGAGATTAGTGGAGACAATGCATGTATTTCAATGTATTTTAAGCAATAAAAAGACATATAAGGAACTAAATAGTATACATTTCAGTAGTTATAGATTTAATGCCAGACTGTTACTAATTATGTTTAAATGTCTCTATCGGTCCTCTTTATTTGAGGGACTGAAGACCAGAGTGAAAACCCACCTCCTCTCCCTGGTATTTAACACTAGACCCACCTCTTCTCCCTGGTATTTAACACTAAACTACCTCTTCTCCCTGGTATTTAACACTAAACCACCTCTTCTCCCTGGTATTTAACACTAGCTACACAGGATATCTTGGTGTTTTATAGTTTTTTTCCCCTTTGTATCGTGTTATCTGTTTGTTTTTTTGTTGATTTTTATGTGAAGCACGTTGTTCGGCTGAACTGAACTGAAACTTGAGACGGAGACAAACAGGAAGTGGACCCCTGCTCCAGAAAAGTTACGCAGTGAACCCTTAAAGAACGATTTTATTTGGCTATTTTGCACACTTTGGATTTAAATTTCTATTGTCTTGTTGTCGAGCAAAGAAAAACACAGGGGCTGCCCATAAATAAACCGCTCCAGACCTTTACCTGTAATGGAGACGTGTCTGTAAAAGGTTATTCCATCGACTCTCGTGTTAAATGCTTGAGTCAGCGTTCTCCTCTGGCTCTGAATCACCGACAGGAGTTTGCGAAAAAGAGCAGAGATTGTCCAGACATTACAATGACCTAAACTCATGACATGTGACGACAAGACAAGTTTCCAAAAATAGATTAGTTATATCAGTTATCAGCTGTAGCGGCTAATTTGGAGCAGAGTTTCATATTTGTAATTCTGGCCGCGAGTATCATAGCAACCAAAGAACCAATCAGGAGCAAAGCTGGTGAAGGTAACGCCCCTTCTTTGCTGCACCACTGGTTTAGCAGGCTCTTAGCAACGCTGTCAATCAAACCTGTTGCTAACGCTAGCAGGAGCGACCTCGGGGAAAGAAGTCGCCTGATTTGTCTGTTATTAATGTTCATATCTTGATTTATAGACACAATAGCGAAATAAAAACACCAGGATCATGTAGATCAGGGAGAAAGAGAAAGAGCGCTGGAGGGTTAACAGCTTTCGTAGTTTAATCGCTTTTACATTTTCACCGCTCACTTTTAGCTACCGCGCCCTCGATTTCTGTTTACGCGCTCTCGACTTAAAGATAGCCAAATGACGCCATAGTTAATACGAACATTTAAAACCAAAATGACGAGTCTGACAGCAGCAGTTACAGAGAGAGGGAACACAGCGTTTCAATAGAAAGTGAACTGGAGTCGATGGAGCTAGAAGCGCAGCCCATGCTCACTTCCTGTTTGGAACGCAGCCGCTAGCAGTAAGCATGGGATGATATTGAAATTCAGTTTCACGATTATCATGGTGAAAATAATTGCGATTAACGATTATATCATGATAGTTATTAGTTAAAAGTTGCTGACAGTGAAATGAATAATTATAACTTTAATCTTATAAGTTCTATGTTTAAAGAGCTGCTGTAGTATTGTACCAGACAACTACGAGAATATTCTGGATGAGCAGGGCTGTCAACTGAAATTCGGGGGCCTGGGGAAAGAAGTCTCACAGGGGCCCCCTCTGATACAAATTAATAGAAAGACAGTCCAATTCTGGGCCCCCTAAACCGCAGGACAACTGACTTTTTTTATTTTTTCTTTTTTTTTTTTATCTTTTTGCACATTCAGGTGATATAACGGCGATTATCTTTATTGCCGATTATGAACTTTTACCACCCTCATCAAATCAAACCTGCGATGCATTTTGTTTTATTTGAATAATTCTGACCCATTTTGCGTCTCTAAAACTGAGAACACTTGGTGCCACCTTGTGATGTCATGGCAATCCAGTGCTCCTTCATGTTTTTAAAGTGCGTACTGTTTGCACTAAGCTACATTGTAACTTTAGAGCTAGCAGCTATTAATTTTAGCCTAAATAAATCAATTTCCAGAAAAAATGCGACTTATATATGTTTTTTCTTCATTATTATGCATTTATTTGGCCGGTGCGACTTATTCTCCAGAGTGTTTAACGAGTCATAAAAGCTGTTTATTTAACGATCCAGCTCAAATTTATCCTAGTGTAGAAAAATGACGAAATGACAAATAAAAAATTGGTCTCAAAATTGATTGATTGACTGTTCCATGTGTCTATGAACTAAGTCAACAGGCCAAGACCTTAAACGAGATGATTTGACTGAACCTTTCCTGACCCGTTTGCTCTGAAATACAAGCAGTAAACTCGTGTGGTTTTGAATACTCCGTCTCTAGTTCTCTGTGGCACATGGGCCCTCTCCAAACGAGCTGTGGAAAACTCCCTGAGGCTTGCGTCTGCTCCCCTGGGTCGGTGCCGGGTCGGTGCCGGCGCTGGGGGGCGGTGGATGCATTATGGATACAGGGCGACGCAAGCGGCACAGTGGGATTATGGAGGCGTGACCGAGGGACGGGTCATTGTTCTTTTTAGATCGCTCTTTCCCACCTTTAAGTCAAAGAAAGCACTTTACACCAAGGAACCACTCACACATTCACACAGACACTGGGGGCGAGCCGGGTTAAGTGTCTTGCCCAAGGACACAATGACAGTAATTGTGAAGGAAGTGATTGCAGACCAGGTAGAGAGGTGAAAGAAGTTTTATCTGATATCAGAAGAGGAAGTACAGACAGCAGCACAAAGGAGCCTCCAGTACTTATACTCTGAGAAAGGTACTATCTATAGATACTGGTCCTATAAGGCAGTGGTCCCCCAATAACCGGTACTGGTCCGCACAAAAAGAGTACCTCACTTTCGCCGTCCCTCATATACTTTCTTATAATGGTGTAAATCGTTCTGTTTTCCAAGCAGCAGTGACCATATATCACTCTGGGTTTTATAGAGACGGATGTGATCACATTGTTCCACTTCCTGATTCAGTCACATTGTTCGATTGTGCTTTAAATTTCTTATCTATGGAATGTTAACTCCCACTGCTCCAGTCAAATAAAACATTGGTGCAAAATCAACTTCTTCAGACTCTATGAGATTGTGAGACTCTGTGAGACTGACTTTGCCCGACTGTACAATAAAGATCTACAGAACGATCCCTGTGCCTCTGCGTCTGTTCTTCATGCAGCAGAACAGAAACTGACACTCGTGACACGCTAATAAACTCGTCTGTAGATATATAATGAAAATCCTGATAGGAAATCGCCACATAAATCCATCTGATATAAGTTTATTATATCTGTGCTGGATCTGCTCTTGTCTCCGTGATGATGTGTCACATATAACATGTCAGTTTCTGTTCTGTCGCACGAAGAACAGAGGGAATCGTTCTGTAGATCTTTATTGTACAGTCGGGTTAAAGGCAGCGTACAGCAAAAATCCAGGCAGAATCTAATGCAAAGTCTAATGTAGAGTCTAATGTAGAGTCCAACAAATTGAGATGTAACGGTTCTGCCTGAGTTTTCTGTGATTACGAGAAATGACGCTGTTATATGGGAAACAGAATGTCTTGTAAGTGATGTATTATATTTGTATTTTCTTCACAAACACATCAGACACATCGCCCAAAAGTCGACCCACAAACTCGTGAAAATGAGCCAAAAACAACGGTCTCTGGAGAGTTTTTTTTACAAAAACTGAGGAGCCAGACGAGGAGCCAACGACCTCCAAGAAAAAGAAAGATCAATTTAACAGAGGACCCCGGGAGAACTACTTAAAATATGGTTTTGTCGCTACAGGTGAGTCTCACGCTCCGAGTCGCTCTGTGGAATATGAGGGAAAACCGAACGAGGAAATGAAACCTTCAAAACTGCTTCGGCACAAAGACACGAAGCACCTGGATTAAAAGATAAGACTTTAGAGTTTTTGAAAGAAACAAACGCAGGGATCCCATTGATTCAGAGGTATAGTGAGGTATGTTTTTCGTAGAAGGCCAGTCTGTGAAAATAAAACCTACATTATTCCGGTCCGTGGTGCCAAAAAAAGGTTGAGGACTCCTGCTATAAGGAAGTAAACTAACTGTACAAGGTCACACATGTGTAGGCCCCTGACTGTGACCAGAAGGTAGAATCTGTCACTGAAAGAATGATTTCAGTCACCGAAAAGAAGTAACAGAGGGCAGGGAGGACATCTTAAAATAAACGTGTGTCGCAGTCTTAGTTCACCTCGAAGAATGTTTCAACACAAGCTTTAAAAGGAGAGAAATAAAACAAAAATCATGGTTTCAGTGACAGATGACAGACCGGCAGCCTTGTGTCCATCAGTCTGCCCCAGGACGGCTGTGACTCGAGCTAATGTGGATAAATATAACATCGTAGAGCGCTGTAAAAATCTTAAATCCAAGCTAATGTTCATGTGTTATTAAGAATGTGCTTCTATGGGGGTTTCTTCATCTTTTTTATTGCTGTAAAACACTTTAAATGAGACGAAAATGAAATAATGATGTGACCACTGGCCTCACACTAAATCGTGCAGTTTGCAGGTCTCTTAAGTCATTTTTAAAGTCTAGAAATCTGATATTAATCACATTTTGGTCATTTTAATCTTCTCTGAGGCTTAAAACGAAACTGCAGATAAAGACGTCGCTTCGCGCTTCATATTTCTGAAGATTCTCGTTCAAATAAAACAGAGAAACAATAGAAGAATGGCTGACTTCCTGTATTACGGTTTTGGGTTTCAGCTCGGGTCAAAGTTTCAGATTTTTCCATTTATTTCTCCCGGGTCGAGCTCCCTTTGGCCCTTTGAAAATCTAACTTTGTGGTGGAGTCGTTTTTCATAATTTTTTCAGTCATGTTGTATCATCTCCCGTCAGTAGAATTTGAGAAGTTTTCATCTTTACACTGTTAAGTTTGTAAAACACAGGGTTTCTCAGCCACAGGAGCTACTTATTAGAATAAATTAATGTGTTCCTTCTTGCAGGGACAAACTTTCTACACGTTTTGCTGTTTTTTGGTAACTTACGAGTCCAAAAGCAGCGATCCCAGACTCCACTGTTATTGTCGGAAGGAAAGGAGAAGAGTAATATTTACAAAATTAAAAAATATATATATATATCGTGAGGGAATGAGATATTTTCTTGAGGGAACGACTTAATTATCATGAGAGAACGACATATATAAGCTAAAACAATCCATTTTATTTATTTCAAGTGTAGTTTCTGTGTCTGTGCCATGATGACGTCACACTGAATAATCCCATAAAGGCTGGGATTTCACCTCATAAACCCCAATAATCTGCTTGTCTTTACTTTAAACCGTCGGCTCGTTTTCGTATTTTTCATATCATCTCTGCTTTAGATCTAAACTCATCTGAAACATGAAACAAAGCGCTGCACAGAGACGCTTTAAAACTGACTCTTGTGAGCGTTAATCCACATTACAACGCTGTTACCAACTCAAAAATATCCCCGAGTAATCCTGCGTTAGTCTGTCCACATCTCCAAAGCTCAAAACGCTCTGTTCCACCTTGTGATGTCATGAAGTGGTAGTTTTCAAGTTAACATCTACGTTTTACCTTTAGTTCAGTAGAAGATCGGCGAGTCCAGAGCTGAAATCCAATCCAAATGATTCTAATGAAGGTGTGTGGAGTTTAAAAACACAGTGGAGCACTTCCTGTATCACCACATGATGACATCACAAGGTGGAACAGAGTGTTTTCAGTTTGAGAGAAGAACTTTTAGGGTTAAAATGAGATCTACCTTTTAGCTTTAGAGTGTGTTGTGGAATTTCTAAATCTAGTAAAACTCTTATAAATGTAAGAAATCAATCGAGAAGTCTTGATCAAAGAGTCAGAGAGAGAAAGCAGAGGAGGAGGAGGAGGGGAAACAGAGAGAGAGAGGGAGGAGAGGAGAGGAGGAAGGGGGGCAGGGAGAGAGAGAGGGGAGAGAGGAGGAGGAGGAGAGGAGGAGAGGGAGAGAGAGAGGAGGAGGAGGAGAGGAGGAGAGAGAGAGAGAGAGAGAGAGGGAGAGAGGAGAGAGGGGGAGAGAGAGAGGGAGAGAGAGAGAGGAGGAGAGGAGAGAGAGAGAGAGAGAGAGAGGGAGGAGAGGAAGGAGAGGAGAGAGAGACAGAGAGGAGAGGGAGGAGAGGAGAGGAGGGGAGACAGAGAGAGAGAGAGAGAGAGAGAGGAGGAGGAGGGGAGACAGAGAGAGAGAGAGGAGGGAGGAGAGAGACAGGACAGAGAGAGAGAGAGAGGGGGAGAGAGGAGAAGAGGAGAGGAGAGAGAGAGGAGAGGAGGCAGAGGAGAGAGAGGAGGGAGGAGGAGGAGGAGGAGGGGAGACAGAGAGAGGAGGGAGGAGAGGAAGGAAGGAGGGGAGACAGAGAGAGGGAGGAGGAGGAGAGAAGGAGGAGTGGAGACAGAGAGAGAGGAGAAGAGAGAGGGAAGGACAGAGAGGAGGAGGAGAGGAGGAGAGAGGGGAGAGAGGAGAGGAGGAGGAGGAGGGGAGACAGAGGAGAGGAGGAGGGAGGAGAGAGAGAGGAGGAGGAGGAGGAGGGAGGAGAAGACAGAGAGAGAGGGGAGGGAAGAAGAGGAGGGGAGACAGAGAGAGAGAGAGGAGAGAGGAGAGGAGGAGGAGACAGAGAGAGAGAGGGAGGAAAAGAGGAGGGAGAGGGGAGAGAGAGAGGACAGGAGAGGAGGAGTTCGCACAAAGAAAGACGGCTGAGATCGTCTTGTTCGCACAAACCTGAGATGTGCCCGAGTGAAACAGATAATATCATGAAGATTAAGCCAAAGACACAGATAATGTTACATATCGATACACGAGAGGATTTAGGGATTAGGTCAAACAGATGATGACGAGACAAATGAAAACAAGTAAAGATTTAGGGCAAAGAATAAAAGTGTCCAAAGTCCAAAGTCTTATCTTTTAATCCAGGTGCTTCGTCTCTTTGTGCTGAAGCAGTTCTGAAGGTTTCATCGCCTCGTTCTCTTTTCCCTCATCTTCCACAGAGCCGACACAAACTCATATTTTAAGTAGTCGTCTGTTAAATTGATCTTTTTTTTTTTTCTTGGAGGTTATCGGCTCCTCTTCTGGCTCCTCAGTTTGGCCTTTTCTCCAGAGACTTTAGTTTTTGGCTCATTTTCTCGAGCTTGTGGCTCTACTTTTGGGCGACGTGTCTGATGTTACACGAGATTCGTTGCCGTGGAGACCGGAGCAGATCAGCACAGATATAATAAACTCGACGTTATATCAGATGGATTTATGTGATTTCCCGTCAGGATTTTCATTATATTTCTACAGAAGAGCGTATTAGCGTTTCATGAGAGACGGGCGAAAGTTACGTCAGAGAAGATGCGGCCGCTGATAAATTATTTACTCTCTTTCTCTTGTCTCTTCGCACTTCCTGTTTTACCACATGATGACATCACAAGGTGGAACAGCGTGAAGAACACAGCCTAAATCTGCAGAGCATCTCGCTATAAAGCCTTTGCATTGTCCGAGAATCAGGAAGTGCGATAATAATATGACTTTTAGACGCTTTAGAAACAATAACCAATACCGTTAGCATGCTAGCTGCTGTTAACTTGCTCAGGATGCTACAAATGCATGGGGTTTTTTGGGTTTTTTTATTGAAAATTCACTGTAAATATGCAGGTTTTGTGAAAAAAAAGTATGTGAACGAAACAAAACACAAAACCAGGTCTGTTTGCGACGAGGAAACAACAAAATAATGATGAGAAGTTGCGTAACACGTGCCCTTTAAGACTCGCTGTACCTTTACTCTCTGTGGACTCGTGTGTATCATAAACTATTGTTACTATATGGTCCCTCCAGCACGTTTAACCCTCCACTTTCTCTAATTGAAAACATTCCTCCGAAGGCTCAACTCCCACCGGTCCCGTCTTATTATTACTCCATAATGTCGACACCGGGGGGAGGGGGCTCTGCGCTCGAGCCAATCAGGTCGCTCGGAGGGCTTCGGGCTGCGCTCTAATTGGGCCATGGGGGTGCTGCTCGCTGTAATGAGAGCTGACATGGGGCCGTTGGGAAAAGGGGCTAAAGGAGCGAGTGAAAGTACCGAACTGTTACAAACACACAGCCGGGAGTCCGCGGTTTCTGGTGACTTCAGAGAGACAGAAGAACATTTGATTGATTTTGTGCTTTTTACGTGTTTTTTTTAGGCCTATAGATAGTCGTAAGTTCGCAGATAGTGTTTAAAATTACGCTATTTTGTATTTTTTTTATGTTATTTTGTTGTTTCCTCGTCACACAAACAGACCTGGTGTTGTGTTTTGTTTCGTTTGCACATTTTTTAAACACAAAACCTGCATATTTACACTGAATTTTCAATAAAAAACGTACGCATTCATAGCATCCTGAGCACAGCAAAGTTAACAGCAGCTAGCATGCTAACGGTGCACTCGCGGTTATTGTTTGTAAAGCGTCTAAAAGTCAGATGTATTTGTTTTATTACGGACAATGTAAAGGCTTTACAGTGAGATGCGTTAGACAGCACACAACGGTCTCATTTTAACCCTAAAAGTTCTTCTCGCAAACAGAAAATGCTCTGTTCCACCTTGTGATGTCATCATGTGGTGATACAGGAAGTGCTCCACTGTGTTTTTAAACTCCACACACCTTCATTTCTAGAATCATTTGGATTGGATTTCAGCTCTGGAATTGCCAATTTACTACTGAACAAAAAGATAAAACGTAGCTGTTAACTTGAAAACTACCACTTGATGACATCACAAGGTGGAACAGAGTGTTTTGAGCTTTGGAGATGTTACAGACTGATAATAAAGTGTCACTCAAACATGTGTGAATGGAACAAAACACAACTTTTTTTTAGCTCTGTTTGAGGATTGTACTTTTAACTGGGAGTATGTGAAGCTTTAATACTTGGATAGGAGACCGCAGGGAAGACGAGGTGCCACAGGGGGGCAGCAGAGGCACTTCAAGTCACTCAAAGCGCTTTACATCAAGAAACCACTCATCGTTGGGCAAGACACTTCACCTGCCTCGCTTTGCTCTATGTCGCCTCCGTCAGGCTGCTGTGGGTATAATGCTATTTTACGATCATCAGACGCAGAAATAAAACAAAAAAATTGGCTAAAAGCTCCGATTTTATAATGAACATTGCAGGTGAAGTGTCTTGCTGGAGGACACAACACAAACTGAAGTATTCTGTCATGTTCCTGTGATTTTTTTAGTGCTTTTGAACCACCGACTCTTCATTTATACCTAAATATTTACTTTAATACTTGCACATCTGCTCTCAAGTATTTTTAAAGTACTCTCCAGTCACGTGTTGTTCCCACTCCTCCCTCCAGGGGGCGCTCTTTACGGGTCATGTCATGTTTTATGCTGTCTGAAGGTCCAGTTGGTGGAAAAAAAATAGTGCACTCAAAACTTTTCCCACAATGCACCTTGAGAAGTGGTGTCCAGCGCTGGTCAGTAGAGCGGCTAATATAGAGCACAATGCATTCTGGGAGCTGGAAAAACAACAGAGGATAGACTGAATGAAGAAGAGAGAGAAAGAGAGAGGGAGGAGAGGAGGGGAGAGGAGGAGGAGGAGAAGGAGGAGGAGGGGAGACAGAGAGAAAGAGAGAGGGAGGAGAGGAGGAGGACAGAGAGAAAGAGAGAGGGAGGAGGAGGGGAGACAGAGAGAGAGAGAGGGAAGAGAGGAGAGGAGGAGGAAACAGAGAGGAGGAGAGGAGAGGAGAGGAGGAGGGGGGAGACAGAGAGAGGGAGGGAGGAGAAGACTGGAGGAGGAGGAGGACAGAGAAAGAGAGAGAGGAGAGGAGAGGAGAGGAGGGAGGAGGAGAGAGAGAGGGAGGGAGGAGAGGAGGAGGAGACAGAGAGAAAGGGAGGGGAGGGAGGAGAGGACAGAAGGAGAAAAGACAGAGAGAGGGAGGAGAGGAGGAGAGGAGGAGGGGAGACAGAGCGAGGGAGGAGAGGAGGAAGAGAAAGAGAGGGGGGTGATGGAGGAGGAAGAGGGGAGACAGAGAGAGAGGGAGTGTGGGAGGAGACGAGCAGGGGAGACAGGGAGAGAGGGGGTGAGGGAGGAGAGGAAGAGGAAGAGGGGAGACAGAGAGAGAGGAAGTGAAGGGGGAGAAGGAGGACGGAAGAGAGGGGAGGGTAGAGAAGCGAAGAGGGGAGGGGGTGAAGGAAGAACGGGGGAGAAGAGGTGAAGGGAGAAATAGAGGGAGTCAAAAACAGAGAGGAGGGAAAGAGAGGAGGTGATGAGGCGGCAGAGGAGGTGAAGGAGGGAAGGGGAACGAGAGACAGAGGGGGAGTGAGGGGCGAGGAGAGGTGAAGGTAGAGATAGAGTTGAGGTAGAGGGAGAAAGAGAAAGAGGAGGAGGAGGGGACAGAGAGAGAGAGAGAAGGGAAGAGAAAGAGGGGAGGGTGGGGAAGCAGAGACAGGGGGTAAGGGAGGAGAGGAAGTAAAGGGAGAGAAGGAGGAGCGAAAGAGAAGAGGGAAGGGGAGAGGAGAGGAGACGGGGAGAGAAGGAGGAGGGAAAGAGAGAAGAGAAAGGGGGAGTGAGTGAGTTAGAGGAGAGGGGGAGAGCAGGACTGTTGATTCTTGATGACGATTAAAACACTTTTAAATAAACTGCTGCCAGCATTAGCATTAGCATTAGCAGTGGCAGTAGCATTAGCAGTAGCATTAGCATTAGCATTAGCATTAGCCATTCATGATTATTATAAACACATAAACACTTGCACCAGTCTGATCATTATTTATGACACGAATCAAGTTTTTTCAGAGTTTACACTTCAGACTTTAGACGTTTTTTCACCCAGAGGCAGAGTCACATGACCTGAGAGTACGCGGCTCATGTACATCATCTATTTCCTGTAAGTTTATCCCAAAAATCTGACTGGGATTTTGTAAAAAGTCGGTCAGAATGAACTTTAGGGGAGTTTAGGGGAAATCCAGCTTGTGATTGTCTTGAGCCGTGACTCAGACGTGGGAGTCGATGAGTGATTCTCAAACTGTGGAGCGATGTCTCGACGCTAACTCCAGCCGTGTACAGAGGTTATATTTTAGTTTATCTGTTTTTATATATATTTAAAGGGCTGTTTTCTGATTCTAATGTCGTTTCCTCGTCACAAACAGACCTGGAGTTGTGTTTTTGCTTCATTCACACATGTTTAACACACAAACGAGTTCTTCTCTCAAACTGGAAACGCTCTGTTCCACCTTGTGATGTCATCATGTGGTGATACAGGAAGTGCTTTAATGTGTTTTCAAACTCCACACACCTTCAGTAGAATCATTTGGATCATTTAAACCCTGGATTTGCAACAATTTAAGGTTTTTCTAGACGACAGAAGAGGAAAAAACACAGTTCAATTGGGGCTAAAACTACCACTTCATGACATCACAAGGTGGAACAGAGCGTTTTGAGGTTTGGAGATGTTACAGACTAATAATAAATACCACTCCAGTCTGTTTTTGAGGAGCATTAGAACAGGCCTTAAAGCTCATAAAAGAAATGGTTTGTTCAAGATTCACTCACTATAACAGTTTAAAGTTGGCAGTACAGGCTCATGTTCTTACGCCAAAACAGGTCACAGACTTTAAATATTCATCAGCCCAAAGATCTGATGTGTGATTTAATTTAATGTCATTCATTCTGTTCATTAAAGGTGATGTAAAGCACGATAGTGTCGTAAAAATGTGATAAGAACAGAGCACGTGTCAGGGTATTACTCAGGACTAAAAGAAGCACAGAGCTGGTCATAGTTCAACTGTTTATGGTAGAAAGACAGACAGACAGACAGACAGGTGAGGGGACAAGACAGACAGACAGGTGAGGGACAGACAGACAGACAGGTAGGGGACAGACAGACAGACAGACAGACAGACAGACAGGTGAGGGACAGACAGACAGACAGTAGGGGACAGACAGACAGACAGACAGGTGAGGGACAGACAGACAGACAGACAGGTGAGGGACAGACAGACAGACAGGTGAGGGACAGACAGACAGACAGACAGTAGGGGGACAGACAGACAGACAGACAGGTGAGGGACAGACAGACAGGTGAGGGACAGACAGACAGACAGGTGAGGGACAGACAGACAGACAGGTGAGGGACAGACAGACAGACAGGTGAGGGACAGACAGACAGACAGACAGGTGAGGGACAGACAGACAGACAGGTGAGGGACAGACAGACAGACAGACAGACAGACAGGTGAGGGACAGACAGACAGACAGACAGGTAAGGGACAGACAGACAGACAGACAGACAGACAGACAGACAGGTAGGGGACAGACAGACAGACAGGTGAGGGACAGACAGACAGACAGTAGGGGACAGACAGACAGACAGGTGAGGGACAGACAGACAGACAGACAGGTGAGGGACAGACAGACAGACAGTAGGGGACAGACAGACAGACAGGTGAGGGACAGACAGACAGACAGACAGACAGGTGAGGGACAGACAGACAGACAGGTGAGGGACAGACAGACAGACAGACACAGACAGACAGTAGGGGACAGACAGACAGACAGACAGGTGAGGGACAGACAGACAGGTGAGGGACAGACAGACAGACAGACAGGTAGGGGACAGGCAGACAGACAGGTGAGGGACAGACAGACAGGTGAGGACACAGACAGACAGGTGAGGGACAGAGAGACAGGTGAGGACACAGACAGACAGGTAGAGGACAGACAGACAGACAGGTGAGGGACAGACAGACAGTAGGGGACAGACAGTCAGGTGAGGGACAGACAGACAGGTGAGGGCACAGACAGACAGAAAGACAGGTGAGGGACAGACAGACAGACAGGTGAGGACACAGACAGGCAGCTTCCAAAAACAGCGACACCTGGAGACAGAACAAAGCTGTAGAACAAAAACGTACGTTCCTTTTGGCAGCCCCCTAGTGGCTGTGTCAGGAAACACGCAGAATCTTTTCTTTTTTTTTTGTTCTTCTCAAAGTTCATCGAGCAGAACTGTTTTGTTTTTTTTTACTTCGCCTGATGTGCACAAGTCTCGTCTCATTTATTTCAGATCACAAAACGATTCTGACGTCCCCCAGGAGTTTCAGAGTTTTGATTTTCAATAAAACACTTGTAGTATTTTGGCCTGAGGTTTGAACATGTGACCTGACCACACGGGCAGAACCAACAACTCCTCCTCTGTCCTCACACAAAAGAACAAACATTTAACATTTACACGATGGTAATTTAGGCTTTGAGCTGGTTTCTTCATTAAAGGCCCATGACACCTTGTGATGTCATCATGTGGTAAGACAGGAAGTGCTCCACTGTGTTTAAATGATAGTGACAATAATGATAATAATAAAAGGTTAGAGAGAGGGAGAGAGGGGAGAGAGAGAGAGGAGAGAGGGGGGGAGAGAGAAGGGAGAGGGGGGGAGAGAGAGAGAGAGAGAGATAGGGGAGAGAAAGGAGAGATAGGGGAGAGAAAGAGAGAGAGAGAGAGAGAGACAGAGGGGGAGGAGAGAGGAGAGAGGAAAGAGAGAGAGAAGAGAGGGGGAGAGAGAGAGAGGGAGGGAGAGGGGGGAGAGAGAGAAGAAAGAGAATGGAGAGGGGAGAGAAGGGGGGAGAGAGAGAGGAGAGAGATGGAGAGAGAGAGAGAAGGGAGAGAGAAGAGAGACGGGAGACGGGAGAGACAAGAGAGAGAGAGGGGAGAGGGGGGGAGAAGAGAGAGAAGAGAGAGGAGAGAGACAGAGAGAGAGAGAGAGAGGGGAGAGAGGGAAAGAGAGAGAGAAGAGAAGAGAGAGGAGAGAGAGGAGGAGAGAGGGGGGGGGGCGAGAGAGGAGAGAGCGAGGGAGAGGAGAGAGAGAGAGGAAAGGGAGAGGAGAGAGAGCAGAGAGAGAGAGAGGAGACAGGGGAGAGAAGAGAGAGAGGAGAGAGGAGAAAGAGGAGAGAAAGGAGAGAGGAGAAAGAGGGGAGAGGAAATAGAGAGGAGAGAGAGAGGAAAGAGCAGAGTGATGATGTAGAGTTCATATTGTTGCCTGTTTCTTACATGGTTTAAACCTCAAGAGTCACTTTTGTGTAATATCAGACATTTAAAGACCAGTTCATTCTCTGAGACGGGAAATATAAGAAGAGAGGAAAAAAAATCTAAAAATGATCACACTTTTGTTTATTTTTCTGCGCTAAACTAAATCATAAAACTTAGACACACTAGACGTTGAGATGTAAAGTCAGTTTAACATCTTCACTATAATAAAGAAAATAAACTAATTATTATTATTCAAATACAGGTGGAGCTAAGTTGGTACGGCCCAGTGACCAGGAGGTTGGTAGGTAGATCCCTTCTCCTGTAGATGCCTGTGTTTATTGCTGTTGTGTCTTTGGGCAAGACACTTAACCCACCTCACCCCAGTGTCTGTGTGTGAATGCGTAATGTGCTTTACTTCATAGTTAAAGGTGCACTTTGTAACTTTTCTTGTAGAGATCTGCCACCTGCTTGTCTCCTTGGGTGTTCCACAGTACAACATGATCTCCATTTCGCTTTTCTGTCATGAGAAGTGTTGTTTTTCCTAAAATTTCAACCTAAAAACTTGCATTCTTACCTGGAGCGGACTCGCCTCTCCACAGATCTGTAACCTGTAAATGTGGCTTTTCTGGCGTCACCATGGAGACGAGGAAATGGCAGATGTTCCACCAGCAAAGTTGCACGGCTTAAATATACAGTGTTTGACTCGTGCGCTCAGGATAGTGCAGTTTTTCTCTGACTTGGTTTGTGGGATCGGAAATATCTCGAGAAGAAAAGTACAAAATAACAGGAAATGGTGAAGAGTCTGAAACCAGAACCTCTGAAACTGAACTGAAAATACATCCAAAAAGCAGGGAGCATTTACGCACAAGGACGGCGTTTTACTCACTCAACCCTGAGCCGACAACATAAAGGTGCTGGTGTCTTTTTTTATTTTACAGATCTAAACTATTGTGTAATTTAACACTGTCAATCAAACCTGTTGCTAACGCTAGTGAGAGTGACCACGGAGAAGAAAGAGACGCCCTGATTCGTCTGTTATTAATGTTCATATGTTGAGTTACAGACAAAATAGTGAAATAAAAACAGCAGGATCATGTTGAGGGTTAATACGAACATTTAAGAGCAAAATGACGAGTCTGACAGCAGCAGTAACAGAGAGGGGAGACACAGCTTTTCAATAGAAAGTGAATTGGAGCCAGAGTCGACAGAGCTGGAAGCGCAGCCCATGATCACTTCCTGTTCGGAACACGACAGCTAGCAGGTTAGCTATGTCCATTTATACAAACAGTCTATGAATTGGACATGTTTTTTTTTTCTTTTTATCTACACACAGAAGACACCAAATATATGGAATTATACAGCGGACAGAAAAAAGTTACAACAACTCCATACATCTTTTTTTTCTTTTTTTTTTTTACACTTTGTTCCCTAGGGAGGTGTTCTGGGCATGTCCCACTAGGAGGAGGCCCCGAGGAAGACCCAGGACACACTGGAGGCACTGGAGTTGCACTTTATCACCGAAGAAAGTTCCTAGTTTGTGAGTTGTGTTCACTGACAATGGCGAGAAAAGTCTGAAAGATTCTGGAGGAGCTGGAGGACGTGTCTGGGGTGAGGGAAGTCTGGGAGGCCCTGCTTAGACTGCTGCCCCACGGCCCCGGGATAAGAGGAAGAACATGGATGGATGGATGGATATTCAAAACCTCAAAGTAGCCTCCTTTTTGCTTCGTCGAAAATATTAAGTTGAGTTATTAACCTTTTTTATTGCATAATTCCATATATCTTAAGTCATATATCTGATGTCTTGTGTGTGTATACATGATGTGCAACTAGACAAAACTAAAATATAATCTTAAATATAACAATGTTCACTTCATTTAGTTGTCAGGCGTGCCCAAACTGTGGCCCGGGGACCAAAAATCGGCCCTCAGACCAATTTTTCTTGGCCCTCAAGCTTAAAGTGAATTGGCCCATTTTACTTTAAACAGAACTTTTTACTGTACATTTCTGAAAATCTACTTTAACAAGCTCATATCGAATATTTAATGTGTCTGAGGATGTAGCGTTCAGTCTAATTTGTAATAATAAAACAGATTTGAAGTATTCACTGTGTTGGTCCAGTCTGTGGCCCTCAATCGGCCCTCAGCCTCGTCTGTGTTTTTATACGTGGCCCTTAATGAGAAAACTTTGGACACCCCTGCTCTAAGTTGTCATAACCACTTTTAATTACACAAAAACCACGCACGCTCTCGTTCGGTTAGCGTTTTATTTGGACCCATTTAACTTAAAAGACGACTTCACTTGGAACAGCATTGCATTAAAAACAGTAATAAATGTAGCGCCTCAAATGTGCATGTTTAAACGAATCTGTAAAAAGCACTCGCTAAAAGTCTCCGAGCGTTCTGTCCACACACACACGACACACACTCGACACACACACACACACACACAGGGAACATAAGGTGCAAAACACACAAACCAACATGGCGTCATAAACTGCTACAGGAGCGTGCCAACACATTCAATCATTGTGGATACATCGCGTTTTAGTCGTACTGTTCCTGTCGTTGCGCCGGTAAAAAAAGCCGCTGTGACTGCACTTTCCCTCCGTGCCACAAGAGGGCGAGCTAGGAAGGGCAGCTGATGTAAAAAACGCAGTCAGATCATGGCATATGGTAGCTACACCGTGAAGGTAGTTCGTTAACGGTCCGCTATGTAACTTTTCAAACGGAAGATTTGCCGCACGCTCGTTGCCGTGGAGATTTTGTTCCGCAATACGCCGTTTGTCGAGTCTGTGGTCGATAGCACCGGGATGAGTTACAGGTCAGATCTGTGGAGAAGAAGCGACGAAAGCGTGTTTTCCCGAGGTATAAAAACGTCCATAATTGAATAAACGCTATATAGAAGTTTAATGCCATACTGCGGAACATTCCCGGAGTTTATAACATCTCCATGGAGACGAGCTGGAGGGCGATGAGAAAAGTTACATGGCGCAGGTTTAGACAGCGGTGAATCCCAAGTCTATTCTAGTGGCTCGTTTGGCGTAGCGCTAACGCAAAAGTTGGCAGTTAGATTCCCTCATCGCCAATGCCCAGTTTGGTCAGTGTCCTTGAGCAAGACACTTTTTATTCGTCCATTATAGATAGTTTCAACGAGGGGATGTTAGGTAGAGATTAGCTGGCTATAGGTGCAGAGATTATTGTCCAAAAGTGGTATTTCGTGAGTGTTTTGTTTAGCTGATTATGTAAAAAATCATTTAAAATACCAAAAAAATCCACAAATATTGAATTTCTGACATGCTCCTTGTGATTATTTTTACAGCAAGACTATTTTGGGAACAGTCCAGTCTATTTTAACGTGGATAATTTTTACTATAAGTGAGAAACAACCACATGATGACATCAGAATTAATTTAATGGGCAGAAATAAAAGGTGCACTACGGAACTTTTCTGGTGGAGTGTTTGCCGTCTTCTTGTCTCCATGGAGATGTTGGTTGGTGCGTTGCCTTGAATGTCCTACAGTATGGCATCTACCTTAACTTTAACAATCAATCTCCATGGAGACAAACAGGTGGCTCCGCTAGGTCGAATGACAAGTCAGATCTGTGGAGCGGCGTCCCTGTTTACAGTACAAATGTTTTCAGTGAAGAAAAATGTATAAGTGCGAATTTGGAGCCGTCTTTAGAATTCCGACCTCGAGTCATAGCAACCAAAGAGCCAATCAGGAGCGAGGATGTTGAAGGTAACGTCCCTTCCCGCCTGCACCGCTGGTTTAGAAGGGAGTGGGCGCTTAGCAACACTGTCAATCAAACCTGTTGCTAACGCTAGCGGGAGCAAACTCGGGGAAAGAAGGCGCCTGATTTGTCTGTTATTAATGTTCTATCTTGAGTTACAGACACAATAGTGAAATAAAAACCCCAGGATCATGTAGAGGGTTATACGAACATTTAAGACCAAAATGACGAGACATGACTAGTTCTTTTGCTTTGTCCATTTATCTAAATTTGTCTCTCACTATATTGTGGTTCACCTTTCGTGGTCTCGCTGTTTCGCAGATTTTTTAGTTCAATTTTGCATTTTTTTTTTAGACCATTGTGTTCTGCGTCCTGTAGACCATTGGCTGAAGGACTGGTAAGAGACTTAGACCATTGTGTTCTGCATCCTGATTGGTTAAGAGACTGTAGACCATTTCGTTCTGATGGCTGAGGGCGTGTAGACCTGATTGGCTGAGGGACTGTAGACCATTGTGTTCTGCGTCCTGATTGGGCTGAGGGACTGTAGACCATTGTGTTCTGCGTCCTGATTGGTGAAGAGACTGTAGACCATTGTGTTCTGATTGGTGAGGGACCTGATTGGCTGAGGGACTGTAGACCATTGTGTTCTGCGTCCTGATTGGCTAAGAGACTGTAGACCATTGTGTTCTGTTCTGCCTAAGGGTCTGTGATTGGCTGAGGTCCTGTGGCTGAGGGACTGTAGACCATTGTATTCTGATCTCCATGGCAAAAACTTTCACCAGAAAAAGTCCGCAGTGCACCATTAATACACGTTAGTTGATTTTCATGTCTTTTCAAAGGCACTGGACCTTACTCAACATACCAGACGTGTGTGGTTAGTTTTGAACAGAGAACGAAACACCATAAATCACCATCCGCCATGCACGTCCTCATGCAGAGACATCCTCGTGTTCGGCTGTTCTGTCAACATGGTGCGGTCATAAGAAAAATCACAAAATGTACAATTGTCTCCAAGGCCTGCGAGTACAAAAAACATGCAAAAGTCTGTCAGAATCTTGGCTTTACATTTTTAAACTTGTCCCTTGTAGAAAAAAATAAAATACAACTATAAAACAAAGTACGTCACATATTAAGAATCACAACAAAAGGCTCAGTCTACCAGTTTCCCCCATCGCAAAAAACCCCAATGGAATAAATAATAATACCCCTAATCATCATGGAAAAAGTATTCACAGTCTATGAGATGCCGCTCTGGGACATACAGAGTCTTTTCGTTGTTTTGTGTTCTTATTTAGCGAGTGACAGTGCAAGACTCGACATGAATGAAGCCTCTGTTCTCTTGGCTTGGCACTTGGTATGAGACAGGTACCAAGAGAAGGTTATTGGCGGCCGCCCCGTTAGCAACAAGAACATAGATAGATAAGATAGTCCCGTGTGTGTGTCCTCTTAAGGTTGAGTTTGGAGGGTTTGAGTCGTACAGTACGTGCAAAAACATCATATAAAAGCTCCTATATTACGCAAAATTGACGTTTGTGAGGTTTAAGAAGTCGCGTTATAATGTTGTTACCGCCTCAGAAACAAACCTAGAGTTGTGTTTTTTTTCATTCACACATGTTGCAGTAACGCTTAATTATTAGTCTGGCTACATCTCCAACGCTCAAAATGCTCTGTTCCACCTTGTGATGTCATGAAGTGGCAGTTTTCACGTTAGCAGCTACGTTTTTAGCTTTAGTTCAGCAGCGATTGGCGATTCCAGAGTTGAAATCGTCATCCAAATGATTCTAGTGAAGGATTCTCGTGGTGTGGAGTTAAAAAAACACAGTGGAGCACTTCCTGTATTACCACATGATGACATCACAAGGTGGAACAGAGTGTTTTTCAGTTTGCGAGAAGAACGCTTAGGGTTTAAAGTGTGACGCTGTGTGCTGTCTAATGCATCGAGCTATAAACCATTTTACTGTCCGAGAATCAGGAAGCGCAACGATAATACATTGAGTGCACCGTTAGCATGCTAGTTGCTGTAACTTTGCTGTGATCAGGATGCTACGAATGCGCATGGAAAATCAGCTTGCAACTAAACTTACACTTGCGTTTCATGTAATATTAATTGTGGACTGTGCAACTTCTCTGCTGGAGGGTCCACCAACTCGCTTGTCTCCATGGAGATGTTATTGCTTTGCATGAAATGTCCACGGTTTGGCATTTAAAACGATATTATCTCATGCAGGTGCCATACCCAGGCTGCTCAGGGTAAGTGTGTCATTCAAAGTCGATATAATAATAATAACACACTAAATGAACGATGGGAGACAAGTAGGTGACAGAGCTCCAGTAGAAAAAAGTTACAGAGTGCAGCATTAAGGTAGGTTTAACTTTACTACCGACATGAATATTGCTGAATCTTTGTGGGATTGGGTGCTTGGGTGCAGGACCTGTAACCCAGTGGTTGGTGATAGGTTTTAGGATCCAGATC